>JACEFZ010000331.1:42500-107500 GCA_014155875.1 Cepaea nemoralis | reverse complement strand
CCATCATCATTCTTGATGGACAAACAATAATAAATAGAATAGGGTTTTATAAGAATATGACTGTAATAGATTAGGAATGTAATAGCCTATTAGTGTAATCTAATAGGAATATAATAGATTAGGAGTGTAATAGCCTATACGTGTAATCTAATAGGAATATAATAGATTAGGAGTGTAATAGAAATGTAATAGAATAGGAGTGTAAAACCAGTCAGAATAATTGATAATTGTGCTGTACCATATAACATCGGATGAATTAGCCACACGTACTAGTGATATTCTAATGTTATCAGTCAAAGTAGTGTGCTACATTAAAGAACCATAAAGGAAAATTGCATTCAAAATAATACGTTATAACTTATGAGACAAAGAGAGAGAGAGAGAGAGAGAGAGAGAGAGAGAGAGAGAGAGAGAGAGAGAAGAGAGAGAGCGAGAGAGAGAGAGGAGAGAGAGAGAGAGAGCGAGAGAGAGAGAGAGAGAGAAAAGGAGGAGGGGGGGGGGCACATAAGAATAACTAATTATGAAAACAGGGTCTCTAACAAGGGACATAAGAAAGTAAGACTGAAGACACCAGGTGATCTCATCCCACCTCATTATGTTCCTCTTGTACCTTGCGGTTCCGAGATGTAGTATAAACAGCGTGAAATTCTTACAAAACCAATTTGCAGAGATATAAGAACACTGTATGAGTGGGAGAGCTAACGAAATGTTCAAAGAACAAACATAATTGACTAGAAGCTTCTAACCTAAGCATAATGATGTATAGGACACGAGTGTAAGCAGACTAACAAAATATTCAGAAATTATAAAAAGTAAGTTAACTTAACAGTACTTAATAGTACATGTTAAAGTAGCCATGTGTAAATACAAATATAACGAAACTAGCTGGGGCGAAGAAAACAACACAAGGTTAGAACGTCACTGTCACTGTCATATACTGCCAATGGTACCGCGCCGTGAATGGCAGGGGGGGGGGGGGGGTGATGACCGGGGGGAGGGGGCGAGGGGTCTTGAGCCTGAGCAATTCAGGCCGCCTGGCTAGTGCAGTCGCCGCGAACTGTGCAGGTAAGAGTTTTCTTTCTGCCCCCGACACGTTTGCACTTAAAAAAGGTTAGCTGTATATAATTTACAGCACGCCGCAGTCAAGCCCAGAATTATTTGCCTATTTGTGATTTCAAGGTAAGTTTACGTTTAGTAGTTATGATCACTAGTGAGCTCCAGGCCAGGTACCAGGAAAAATAAGAAGATGTAGAAGAAGAAGAAGAAGAAGAAGAAGAAGAAGAAGAAGAAGAAGAAGAAGAAGAAGAAGAAGAAGAAGAAGAAGAAGTAGAAGAAGAAGAAGAAGACGAAGAAGAAGAAGAAGAAGAGGAAGAAGAAGAAGAAGAAGAACAAGAAGAAGAAGAAGAAGGCATAGGAGGAGGAGTTGGTGGAGGAGGAGGAGAAGAAGAAGAAGAAGAAGAAGAAGAAGAAGAAGAAGAAGAAGAAGAAGAAGAAGAAGAAGAAGAAGAAGAAGAAGAAGAAAAGAAGAAGAAGAAGTAGAAGAAGAAGAAGAAGAAGAAGAAGAAGAAGAAGAAGAAGAAGAAGAAGAAGAAGAAGAAGAAGAAGAAGAAGAAGAAGGCATAGGAGGAGGAGTTGGTGGAGGAGGAGGAGGCGGAGAAGAAGAAGAAGAAGAAGAAGAAGAAGAAGAAGAAGAAGAAGAAGAAGAAGAAGAAGAAGAAGAAGAAGAAGAAGGAGGAGGAGGAGGAGGAGGAGGAGGAGGAGGAGGCGGAGGAGGAGATGAACAAGAAGAAAAGAAGGAGAAGAAGAAGAAGTAGGAAATGGATATGGAGAAGAAGAAGAAAGAGATGCAAATAAACATAATATTTGTCCTGCTGTGGGTAGTTACAGTGTTAGGATCGTTACTCTTTGTATGTCTGAGTACAATGAAGTATAGATATGTCACTCCCTTGGCGAACATAGAGAGTCGAAATGTAACCCCGGCCATACCGTGTTCATGCAGCCTAACTACAAAACCGTTATAATAACAACGCCAGCTCATAACATACGTGTTGTGTTTGAAAATAAGGAAAACATAACTAGCGCGCGCGCACACACACACACACACACAACTGGTTCTGTCCCTTGTAAATGTCAGTGTGAGTACGTGTACATGTATGTGTGTCTGTGTGGATGCGTGTGTGTGTGAGAGAGAAAGAGAGAGAGAGAGAGAGAGAGAGAGAGAGGGAGAGAAAGATAAAGAGAGATACAGTATGTGTCTTTATGTGGAAGGTGGGGGGGGGGGAGCTAGCGTGTCTGAACGGGTGTCTGTGTGTGATGTTTATGCCCCAGGCAACTGATGAAAACATGGCACTCCAATGATGCACGAGCACTCAATACAATCGCAATCGTGAGCACGAAAATAATCCGTATTGCTCAACGGAGTAATATGATAACATGCTTAGCATGGATGTATTTGTAGAGGTAGGAGTGTAGGACAATTCAAATGTCGAAGTTATTTAATATATATGTCTATATGCTAGAAAGATTTCTTTTGTTTTAAAATTAAATATTTGAAAACATTCATGGTATGGAGAAAAAGAGCACTCAGAATGCATTAGAACGAGGACACGCGACTGGAACTACACAGAACAACGTTACTCAACAGACAAAAATCTACCCATGCATATACATGAATCTAACAGATAGAAGAAACGGACGCAGAAAAGACTAAAGTTCTCAAGTAACTTCAGAGTAGAGACAGAAGCCTTGTAAACTGCAGCAGAAATGTTGACAGAGAAAAATATAAATAAATTAACAGCTCTCTTTTTAGATGCAAAGTCAGTTATTTCAAAATCGGAGAGCAGAAATATTGCAGAACTAGCAGATCCAAGAGCAGCACTTCGTGAATTTTGTGAGAAATCCAAAAGGGGTGTATTACAACGGATGTTATCGCATTGCAACATACCTGGAGATGAAGGAGCCGACAGACGCAAAGGAAAATGGAAGAATACTTTATAGCTTATTTAGACATAACCTATGATGAGGCTATCAGCGTCTAATGAAAAGCAGTTATAGAACCAAGTGGAAATCAGAGCATCCAGGTCACCAGAAAGATGATTATATTCCCACTCAACGAAAACAACAACAAGAAAACAGGAAATGATCTTCAGATTCCGTATAGAACACAATAGACTGAAAAACCACATGCTTAATCAACTAAAGATAGGAGATGCTGGTGTATACAAATGCGGAACCGGTAACATCTCAGCTAAACATTTGCTACTGGAGTATCCAATATATGCAGAAGAGAGAAAACCATTTTGTTCTACAGCCAATCTATCTGAGATAAGACATGATGGAAATGTCAACAATCTTAAGTAGACTGTTGCTTTCTTTGTAATAATTCATATTGACATCTAGAGGTCATAGAAGAAAAAGAAGAAGGAGGAGGAGGAGGAGAAGAAAATGAAGAAGAAGAAGAAGAAGAAGAAGAAGAAGAAGAAGAAGAAGAAGAAGAAGAAGAAGAAGAAGAAGAAGAAGAAGAATTAATTATTTTCATCGACTGTAACCTCCTGCCGGACTCTTTATTAGCGATACAATGTGTTCTCTGGGACTCATCATGTCACTTTGGTCTTCTGTTGTTTCAGGTTGATCTACTGAATGAAGACCAAACCATTTGGTATAGAGCTAGATGTAATAAAGCCAATCCTTTTGCCTCCAACTCCTTTAGTACCACGAAAAATGAATGCCTGAACAGAAAACGGAAATATCATAATCAAATATAAGTGGTCCAAACGTTTGAACAGAATGTAAATACTGGTACGGGAAGCAAAGATACGGAAACGTATGAGCGAAATGAATATATATATATATATATATATATATATATATATATATATATATATATATATATATCTATATATATATATATAATATATATATTATATATATATATATATATATATATAATATATATATATATATCTAATATATATATATATATATATATATATATGCCGGCTTCGTGGCTTAGAGGTTATGACTTTTCTCCGTACTCGTACTCTCGTCGGTTAACGTGATGACGGTAAGAATCAGCAGTGGTTCGAATCGCATCTGTGACTTACGGGGTATGTGAGCCGGCCGCTCAGAAAGCAATGGCAAACTACTGAGCGTAATCTTGCCAAGAAATCAACATACAGCTGAAAGATGCTGGTGTTGACAGCGATGTCCTGTAAAGGATATGCAAAAAAAAATATATATATGTGTGTGTGTGTGTGTGTGTGTGTGTGTGTGTGTGTGTGTGTGTGGTGTGTGTGTGTGTGTGTGTGCGTGGTGTGGTGTGGTGTGGTGTGTGTGTGTGTGTGTGTGTGTGGTACTAGACCTTATATTTGTATAGGCCAATCGGCACTCAGTAGATGATGGGGGTTCCTTTACATCATAAGATATTTTCTGGTAGCCACGTCAATTTTGAAAAATACGTCCAGATGCGGAATCGTCTAACCACTTCGCTACCTCGACTTATACCTGTATATGTGTGTGTGTGTGTGTGTGTGTGTGTGTGTGTGTGTGTGTGTGTGTGTGTGTGTGTGTGTATAATATATTAAACGATTGCATGTTTAATATTGATCTCTGTTGGGTTGAGCGTGCACATACTATGAATGAGGCGAATTCCTACAGTAAAAGAAAGCGAGTGGTGTCGTCACCACTTATCTTAGAAAATTGCATATTTTACGACACTGACTTTTGAATGTCGTCAGACCTTACTATACACAAAACGTCTTAGCCAAATATTTAGCACACATAGCCAAAATACCGATTCTAGCACAGGAAAAGGAGACACGATAATATAATGTGCATTGCAATAAAATAAATATAATATCGAACACAAACAAAAATGCGAGGTTTGTATCAACACGAACCAGTGGAACATTTTTTGGCACGTCATTAACATTGCACCAAGCGCTCGCGCCGTCTTCTCTCTGGCATCTTTATGAAAATGGCGAATATCCGGTGAAACTATTTCCACAACTTGCGAAATTCGCACACACGTGAAATTCCAACAATGGCGAACTATCGTGGTGGGGAGAAAATTCTAATTTCAAGGCATGAATGTTATCTCACTAAATTCAGCGAGCACTGAAGTAGGTTAAATGACTGTACGAAATAAACTCATGTGAGCTCTTTGTTTCCTTAACATCAGCGAGTTAGGCGATTGATGAAGCGCATAGCAATGTGCGATCTTGGCATGGCGCTCAAAACCAAGGTTGTGCATGCAGTCTTTCTTCTTCTGATCTATTCGTTGATGTGACCATATATTTTTCCATTATTCTTGCAGTTCCCTGTTGAAGATTCAAAAACCTTGACCAGGTTCGTGGCTACACGTTTAAACATGCTGCAGTGATCAAGAAATGGAGGAAGGATACATGATGTTGAAGGCCGTGAACTGATGCTCTCCACAACGAATTTAGGACACAGTCGTTTTAACGTGAATCATATTTCGGAATCACAACTTCCACCTAGACACTAGCAACATTATTATCACACGTTACTTTAAACTAATCTTGTAAAACGAATATTATAGATCAACGAATTCCTTGACACCAAATTCACATCGTATGCGAGATTCCAACCAACAAACGTATTGATACCGACATGCCGATATTATTCCCGATGCTTCGTCCAATCCAGGAAATGAAGACAAAATCCCCTAACCGATGTGAAGACAGAAGAACGAACTATGGAAACAATGATAACACGAAGATTTACACACTGACGCTTCATCAAGATGCCTCCACAGTGGCTGGCCTGATGAGGTAACTACCAAAGACCTCTAGTGATACAACAGGGCTCGCCACTCCGCCGCGAACACAGCTGAAGCTCTACCGATGACATAGATTATGCTAGCAGACGCTAAATCTTTAGGAAATGAAAATCGATAGTACCCAGCGGTGAATACTCCAACACTGGCGCTCAGAGAACAGGTCGTGGCAGCGCGAGAGGTGGCAATAGCGATGCCAGACCTGGCAAGGTTCCCACTATCATCAACAGCTCACACACAAGAATAACCAGTGGCTCTAATAGCCCGGTGGGACACGGTCAGGACTATGCATGATAATAATATCCTGGCTCCGTGAAGTTGCGGCCACCACGTGGTGTTTGTATGAACGCACAGCCATTTGATTATACTGTCCTTACCTCTCCATCTCCCTCTATTCCCCCTCTCTCCTCCTGCCCAGTTTGCCTGTCAAAATACTTACAGATTAACTAGGCATCTGTGGTGTCCATTTGGTGGTAGCAGGAACTCACAGCCATTAAAAGAGATATGAAGGACAGAATTCAGACAGGCCTGCGTGCCCAATTGCTAACCCTTTGAAAATAATGCTCGTTCGTTCGTTCGTTCTCTCTCTCTCTCTCTCTATCTCTCTCTCTTTCTCTCTCTCTCTCTCTCTTTCTCTCTCTCTCTCTCTCTTTCTCTCTCTCTCAATATCTTTCTTTCTCTCTTTCTGTCTCTCTCATCCTCCTTCTACTCCTCATCCTCAGCCCAACCTGTTAGTCTTAAGTCAACCACAAATAAACTATAAAATTATGAGGGCCATGTGGTAGTGGTATAGCTCACGGCCATAACATCTCTCTTCGTCTTTCTCTCTCTCCCCTACTCCTCCTCCTCCTCCTCCTCCTCCTCCTCCTCATCCCATTCTGTTTGTCTAAAGTCTACCAGAAATAAACTATAAAGTTGTGACGACCATATAGTAGAAGCATAACTCACAGCCATTACCTCTCTCTCTCTCTCTCTCTCTCTCTCTCTCTCTCTCTCTCTCTCTCTCTCTCTCTCTCTCTCTCTCTCTCCTTCTCTCTCTCCCCTCCCTCCCAGTCCGACCCATTTGTCTACTCTCCCACAAACAAACCACGAAGCTAATGTCCCCGAAATAATAACGCGAGTCTGCTAACGAACAAGACAAAATCTTTTCTATTGCTTTCCACAACATACCAAGCACACACAGTAAGAAATCCATCAGGCTGCGTAACAACTAATCTATACGTTATTGATCCAGCTGGGTCGGGAAAGGAACTTTCCAGACCGCCTCTTCAAGCGTAGATCTAAAATGGAATCTAAAGATGGGCTATCGACCTGGAAAAAGTACAAGACTTGTGATCGGAGTGTGTTCATGATCGTTGTCGGTGGGTTGGAGAGGTGGGCGGTAGGATGAAATAATGTCATATAATGCTTGTATACATGGTTTGGCATCTTCGACACTGCATACGTCATGCAATGTATATAATAATAAGTCACGGAGAGGGATGCAAGCTGGCAATGTTCAAACGTTCTGACTTACCAGCTGTCAACATTATCCAATGATCCACCCACAAGTATAGACATATGTTGGCTAGTGATAAATAGCATGCTTGAAACAATCTTCTACTCTCAGTGTCAATCATACATGATGTATCAATAGAGGAGGGAGAAAATGTAGCAAACTCGGAATTGAATGCAGCGGAAAAGCCGAGGGCTAAACCTAAAGAGGCAATAAGAATTGATATCAGATACATCATTGAGGTCACTCCACGTATTGAATTAGACATATTGTGGGCAATACTTCGCATGCTGAATTAGAGACATCGTGTTAGAGATGATATTAGGCACATCATGGAAAACACTTTACGTACTAAGTTAGATTAGAGAGAAAAAGCAAACAAATAAACAAACCACGACACGACTCTTCAATCGCCTGGCACAGGAGCAGTCTGTCAAGTACATAAAGCTGGCAGTGACTGTGCATCAACGACATATCTCCGAACTCAAGGACACCAAGCACAACCTGTACCGGACTCTGCATCTACTGGCGTTCAACAACCAGCTTGCTTTCCATTTGATCACCTCCATCATTCAACATTATAATAGAGAACTATATAAATGTCTATCTTCACGTAAGAAAGACCAAATTAGCCATCTACGTCCCCATGTCCCTTCCCCCACTTCGACACCTATCAACCACACCAAAGTGGTATGCATACCGCCTGACCTACCACTGTCTCCTGAAGAACATGCTGTGTTAGGGAAAGGTCTCAGTTTTGTCCCTCTACGCCCCCGCATGGACAGTCGCGCCATTTTGGAAGACGTCTCCAACTTCCACAGACGACTCCGCCTCAAGTACCACCACAGAGACAAGCCTGTCCTCAGTCCCACCCCACAGCTTCCAGACATTTTTCCATCTTCAACCAAATCCCGTTCCACATGGACCCCACCCCCCGGAGTTTCCAACGCGCTTGACCTCTACATAGCCAACACACTCCATGAGATCAAGCAACTTTCTTTCCCTCGCTTGAAACGCTCCAACCTATCCCCTTCCGAATGGCGTGCCCTGTCTCAACTACAGCGCAGACAGGACATAGTCATCAAACCGGCGGATAAAGGGGGTGCGGTAGTTGTTTGGCAAAAAGATCTATATGTCGAGGAAGTCATGTCTCAACTTAATAAACCTGACAATTATTCACCCTGCACCGAAGACCCCACTCTCTCCTACAACCGGAAGATTCAAAACACCATCAAACAGCTCATACGTGAGGATACCTTACCACCCAGTGCCACTTCACTTCACATCCATGACTCCGACTTGGGCAAACCCACCCTCTACATGCTGCCCAAAATACATAAACTTAAAAATCCTGGACGTCCGATAGTTTCTGCCTGCTCGTGCCCGACTGAACTGATCTCAGCGTTTCTTGACAGGATTTTCCAACCTCTAGTTGCGAATCTCCCGTCATACATCAAGGATACAACGCATGCGTTACTTTCATTCAACTCTCTCCAACTGACTCCTGGGAACACATACAGACTATTCCTAATAGATGTATGTTCCCTCTATACCTCCATTCCTCACGCTGATGGCCTCAGGGCGCTACAGTTCTTTCTGGATCAACGCACAGATCAAGCCATCCCTACACGCACACTTGTGAGACTCGCTGAATTGGTCCTCACCAACAATTCCTTTGAGTTCAATGGCCACTACTTTGAACAAATCAGCGGTGTCGCCATGGGCACTAAAATGGGACCCAGCTACGCATGTGTATTTATGGGACATCTGGAACACCAGATTGAACTCAGCTATGATGGTCTTCTCCCTTCTTTTTACCGACGCTACAAAGATGACGGCATAGGTCTCACTGACATGTCGGAGGCGGAACTGAACCGGTTCATTAATTATGTCAAGAACTTCCATCCATCGATCCAATTCACCTCAGAAATGTCCACCACCTCTGTCAATTTTCTTGACACCACCATTAAGTTAAACTCTACAGGCCTCACGACCTCCGTGTACTACAAACCTACTGATGCTCACGGTTTCCTACTGTACAGCTCATCCCACCCCAAAAGCTGCAAAGATTCCATCCCATATTCCCAGCTACTCCGCCTTCGTCGCATCCGTCAGGATGATAATGACTTCCTCGAGAGAGCCCACGAAATGCTGGACTTTTTCCGCAGACGGTCCTACCCAGAGGACGTCTTGTCGACAGCTCTCTGTCGCATAACCCAGGTCTCGCGGGAAATGTCCCTCGCCAAGCATACGCGACCTCAGAACAATGAACCCATGCTTATCCTCACCTTCCATCCACATGCCTATGCCATCAAGCACATTTTCCTGAGACACTGGCCCATCTTGGAATCGGATCCTACCACTCGTGAGGTATTCTCAAATGGCCCCAGGGTAATTTTCCGCCGTAACCAGAGCCTCAGAGACCACCTTGTGCACAGTCGCCTCCCCACGGTTACTTCATCCGTGGGCACCTTCGAATGCCATCGTAGGAACTGTCTGACATGCCCATACGTTGTTCAGACACCAGAAATTGCATTTCCCCGAGGCACCTTCACCTTGAAAGATTCTTTCACCTGCACATCCCGCAATCTGATTTATGTTATCATCTGCAAACGATGTGACATGAAATACATTGGCCAAACGGGCAGACGTCTTGCGGATCGTTTTAGAGAACACCTCAGAGACATCAATCAGGGCGCTGACAAACCTGTCCCCAATCATTTCAATTCCTCCAACCACAATGGAGCCGACGATGCATGTGTCACCGCATTAAAACCCTGCTTCTCAAATTGCTGTGTCAGACTTAGAATTGAATGCCAGCTTAATCAACAATCTGGGATGCATCCACCCGGCAGGAATTAATACTGTCGTGGACGCTACAGTATAACTGTGGCATCTTCCCCAATTGTTTACACTACGGCTGTCCCCCCCCCCCCCCCCCCCCCCGCGATATCTAGACTTAATTGTCCCCACATTTCTATGTTTTCATAGCAGACTGTTCACATATTTTTGGCTACTCAAATCCTTTTTGGCAACCCATTTTCAATTCTGCGCCACAAGCGTTTTCGCAGCTGGCCAAGTCACATTTTCTGCCCCACATGGAATTATCAGGTTGTGCACTATAAGTGATAGGTCGTGTGTTTGTGTTTTTGTCGTTGTTTGTCGTCAGCTATCTGTGTTGTCATTGACAAAGATTCTTAGAATCGAAACGTCTGTGTGTCGTACTGTATGCGTTCGTGTGTATTTTATCTTATTTTATTATTCATTTTTATATTTATTGAGTGCTTCTGATTTCGGATTTTTCACCTGTATTTCGCGACACGTGGATCTCCTTGTAAGGTATGTGCAACGTTTGTTAATGTTTAGTTCGTTGTTTCTCGCAGGAATTTAAAATACCTATTTGTTTCCATTTCATAAGTTAGATTAATCACGAGTAACATTCCAAGAATTTAATTAGACGCAACATGGGCAACACTCTATGTACTGAATTATACATATTATGGACAATTCTCATCTCATCTCATCATGTTCCTCTTGTACCTTGCGGTGTCGTGGTGAAGTATAAACATCGTGAGAGTGCCCGATTATGGGCTTCATGTATCGATATTCCCTTGGACTCTGCTATTCCCTCCGTCCAACGTTTACGTGGTCGGCCTCTTCCTCTGTTTCCATCTGGTCTGTACATCATTGCTTGTTGTGGTATGCTGTTGACTGGTAACCTACTTGCATGGCCAAACCATTTGACTTGCTGCTTTCTAATAAAATCTAGTGCTGCTTTAACCCCCACTTTAGTCCTGATTTCTTCATTTCTGATCTTATTCTTCTCAGGAACCTCATTTCTGTTGTTGTGATTTTTCTTTTCTCTTTTTCTGTCATTGTCCAGGTTTGGCATTGGTAGCATAGAGTTGGTAGGAAGATTGTGTTGTAAAGTGCTTTCTTACTAGTTATTGATACATGTTTGTTCTTTAGTATTGGTGCCATTTGTCCAATGAGTTGGTTTGCCTTATTGCACCTATTTTCGATCTCGTCTTCTGATCTGCCATTTGATGATATTATACTTCCTAGGTACTTGAAACTCTTTACTTGTTTCAAGAGATGTTCGTTTAGGTGAATTGTTGTTGTTTGTTCTTCTTTAGTTATAGTCATTACCTCTGTTGTGCTTGTGCTAATTTTCATGTTATGTTCCCTACACATTTCGTTTAGACTATTCATGTGGTCTTGTAATTCAGCTTCTGATTTTGCTATTAGTGCTTGGTCGTCCGCAAACAGGAGTTCTCTAATGGTTAGATTTGCAGATGGTTCTTCTTCTGTGTTCTCGTCATGCGGTATTCTTGCTGTCTCTGCTTGGCTGGTTTCTTTACATATGTTGTCTATATATGTTACGAACAAGAGAGGGGACAGGACACAACCTTGTCGTACTCCAGTTGCTCTCAGTATGCATTCACTGTTGTTGTATAAACTTCTACATAGGTTTGTTAGATGTGTACTCACTCCATATTGTTTAAGGATTTCCCACAGCTTGTTTCTATCTACCCTATTGAATGCCTTTTCTTGGTCGACAAAGGCTAAGTAGAGTGTTTCATTGAATTCGATTGATTTTTCTATAAGTTGTCTAAGAGCAAAAATGGCATCTGTGCATCCTTTGTTTTTCCTAAATCCAAGTTGCGTTTCGCTTAGCTGGGGTTCTAAAGTATTTCGTAATCTTTTTTCAAGAATTTTGCAAAATATTTTCCCAGTATGACTCAACAGTGAAATGCCTCTGTATTGTGTGCAGTCTCTTTTGCTGCCTTTGTTTTTCCAAATTGGGATATGGACAATTCTACACTAATAAATTTGACATGGTATGTGCAACGCTCCAACCTGAATTTGGCATATCATATGCAACGATCCACTACTGAATTTGACATATCACGTGCAACGCCCCATTATTGACTTTGACATGACATGTGCAACGCTCCACTATTGAATTTTACATTACATAAGCAACGCTCCAGAACCGAATTTGGCATGTCACAGGCAGCATTCAACATATTAAATAAACATATCATTGGCAAACCTCCTTCTGTTACATTAGACACATTATGTGCAACGCTCCACCTGTTAATTAGACATTATATCATCAGAAACGCTCCAACTATTAATTAGATATTATATTATCAGAAACGCTCCACTTATTAATTAGATACAAAATATTATCAGCAAAGCTCAACTTATTAATTATATGCATAATATTATGAATAACGCTCCACTTATTAATTAGAGACATTACATTATCAGCAGTTCTCTGCTTATTATCTAGTTACATTATCAGTAAATCTCCGTTTATTAATTAGATACATTATCGGTAACATTCCACCTATTAATTAGACACATATGTATTGATTATAACTCTAATTCCTTACGCTTAACGTCTGCCTGCCTGCCTGTCTACCTGTCTGTCTGTCTGTCTGTCTGTCTGTCTGTCTGTCTGTCTGTCTGTCTGTCTGTCTGTCTGTCTGTCTGTCTGTCTGTCTGTCTGTCTGCCTGCCTACCTGTCTGTCTGTCTGTCTGTCTGTCTGTCTGTCTGTCTGTCTGTCTGTCTGTCTGTCTGTCTGCCTGCCTGCCTGCCTGTCTGTCTGTCTGTCTGTCTGCCTGCCTGTCTGTCTGTCTGTCTGTCTGTCTGTCTGTGTGCGTCTCTGTCTGCCTGTACGTATGTGTGTCTGTATGTCTATATGTCTGTCTTTCTGTCTGCCTGTTTGTGTGTCTCTGTCCATATGTCTCTGAATTATCTGTTTCATGTTTTGTCTGTCTATCTGTGTGACTGCTTGTGTCTTTTTTAATGCAGATCTGTCTGTTATTTGTGTCTAGTCAGATGTATAGCCAGCTAGCTTTTAACCAACCTACCAACCTATCTATCTACCCGTCTATATCGGAGACTTGTCTCTCAAAAATATATCTGTAGTTTAAACATTCCTGAGACAAATGTTGCGAATTCATTAGACTGTCAGAGTAACTAACAATGATTGTCTGAAAGAGGTTAATGAAACTAGAACATTATATACAACAATAAAAAAGTGACAGAAAGCTTTCTTTGGTCATGTGGTGAAAGGAGAGGCATTGGAGAACATCATGACAACTGGTAGGATCAATGGAAAGTGAGGCAAATGCAGGCCAAGAGCAATGATGCTGGATGGATTGAAACGATGGCATTAGGTATACCATCAGCAGAGTTGATCCAGAAAACCAAAGACCAAGATCTGTGGAAAGACATGAGCGCCTACGCCGGCCGACAGGGCACTTGATGGTGATGATGAGGGTTAGAATAACTATGCACTATCCATCCATCTACCTGTCTACCATTATCATTGACATGCGAAAGATGGCTGGCTGGAAGGGTATATAATATCTGTTTTGCTATTACGTTTTCTGTCTATCTGGTTGTCAGTCATAGCAGCGGCGTGAGATTGATCTTTGTTGCGTACAGTATACCAGAATTATGAATCTCGCCTTTCTAAATTTAGTAATAGGTATGTCATTTCAGTTCTGACAGCGGAGCACCACGTTAATCTTAACCTGCTTTAAGCCTCTTAGTCACAGAAGCCTATAAGTGGTCGACCGATGCCCTAAGCTAAGGTTTTGTGGTTTTCAATTTAATTCAGGGTGGTGGTTTGAGTCCTGAAGGCCAGGACAACGCACATTACTGCACTGCCATCTTAGCCAAACGATCTCTATCAACTCACGTTGGAAAGCTGGAAAACTAATTAAGGTTTAATTTAAAGGTGTTTATCAGAACTTAAAGACAAAGGACATACGTACATACGACAAAGAATATATTCTGCTGCATGGCAGAATCACCAAAATAGAGCTCATAGAGAGAACTAAACCAAAAAATTCCAGTGAACCAAGAGGTAAGGGGGAAAAGCTGGTGCTGGATAGGAACGAATGAACGATCGAACGAACGAACAAACTTTATTTTAAAAGTTTAACAAATTGGGCACGCAGGCCCGTCTTACATTCGGCCTTTTCGATCATACATCTTTCATTCGTCAAATGTGCATGTTACATTTACATAGGGGAAAAAAATATTGTCAAATTGATTTTGTAAGCATAAACAATGCATATTACGCATGGTACATTCACATGGGGAAGAAAAAACATTGTCAAATGAAAGTTGTAAACATAAACAGTGCACATTGCAATGTTGTGAGACACATCCCCCATCCACCCTCACACCCCGCAGCCACCCACACACCCCCACCCACCACACCCCCACCCACCGCACATACCCCCACGCACTCACACAGACTCAGGCAAACATACATGCCGCCACCCACCCACCGATCCCCCACCCACACACATTTCCCCACCCACACATACATCCCCCACCCATTCCATAACCGACACGCACACACCCACCCACATATTCTCCACCCAGCAACCACCCAGCAAAATACACATCATAAAACCACACACACATACCCCCGTCAACCCACACATCCCGCACCTATCCATACATACATCCTGCATCCTCACAATTTTCCCAACCCACCCACACACACATCACATAGGACATACACTGAGAAAAACTTGAGGACAATGAAACTAGACATTCTCTTGTCTGGAAGCCACAAGCCAAACGAAACAGCAAGAGACCTAATGACACACAAGGAAGAGTAATTTTTTTTCGCATATCCTATTTACAGGACATCGCTGTCAACACCTGTGATGTATGACGACCGGGTTTACATGCAAGTGTGTTTGCCACTGTGATACCGCGACTCCCTGTTCCGTGGATTTTCTTCAGTTAAAAAAGATGACCTAGGTTGACAGGTAGTCCCACCATGAAGGGTTACCAAGAAATGCCTTGGAAAGTGAATGCGACCGATGTAATATTGACCATACCACCCCACGTGTACCGACTTATGTATACAACTGGGGACCTCACGTTAAGCCCAATACCCATGTAAAAGGCTCCTTCACGTAACAGATTCAGTACCAAACAATCAGTAGGTTTCAAACAAACACCAGAACCGGGAAACCAGGCTCAGCCCACAGAGTGCGCTGAGTATTACTACAGGACATCACATCCCAGGCCGATTGAGCCACAACACCAATCGGGCGGAAAATGAACGTAGGGGAATGTCACAGCTGATAATATAGTAGTAGATATGTTGTAATATGTATACTTTTAAAGAGGGGTTGAAGAGGGAAAACTACCGTAGAGATATTTTAGCTATAGTTTTATTTATAAGCCTGTGGCAGTTACGGGATGTTTAAATCAGACGGTTTATCATCCCACGGCAATTGATCAATTAAAATTACTGACTAAGGCACGGGACAGCTAGACACCTAAAATCAAAACCCCGTGTACGTATGTACCTGTTAATTGTCTAATAATATAAATAAATGAAAACAAATTATAATAATGAAGCTCAACGAAAAGAACGACATGCAAAACGTTCCAAACAGTCTATGTCAACGAATAATAATAATAATAACAACGATAATAATGATAATAATAATGATAATAATAATAATAATAATAATAATAATAATAATAATAATAATAATAACAACAACAACAACAAACAAACTATAATTCTTTACTAGAAGACTGAAATACCACAGTCCGCAAGTTCGAAAGTAATAAGTGTTCATTCGTTTGCTTTTGTGTTCTTGATTATATCACCTTGATAAAAGTGATTTATGTTTTCGAGTCCACTGGAGACAGTCTATTGTCTACACTACTGGCTGAATTCTACTTCTTTCCACGGCCGTTCATGAATTCCAAGATATTAGGAGGGAATACACCCTGTGGCGCTTTCTTAACTGATTCACTACCGACGGAAAATATATCGTAGCATATGAAATCGTATTTGAAGAGAAGGACGATATATCGCAATGCTAGAGTCATCATGCTGTTTATTTTATTTTATGTTACCTTCTGCAGGTTTAAAGACCAGTGAACGGAAATTTGCATTAAAATACTTGTTCGTTTCATTGTGTAGCATGTTTGGTCCACGTTATTTTGACACTGAATTAGTTAACAACCACAAATGGATTTAAAATAGAGATGGTGGTTTTGACAATACATTGTGTTGGTTTTAGCTTGGACTGCAAGAGTAACCAACAATGATTGCCTTGAAACGGGTATTGGGAGTGGGGCATTATATACACCTATCACAAGGAGACATGTCTGTTGGTCTTGCAATGAGAAGAGAGACATTATAAATCATCATAGTGGCTGAGAACATCCGGCTGCTGTGGAGGCGGAAGTACAAACGTTGATTTTCGAGAATTCTTTACTTAGACGGTGATGCTGTCATTTACACAGATGGGTCGGTCGTTCGACATGTGAGAAGCTCATGGGCCTTTACTGCTCAGGCCGGAGGGAGAATTGTGAAGGAGGACTCTGGTGCTTTCACTGAAACCACAACTAGCTTGACTATGGAAGTCATGGCAGTAAATAAAGCAATAACATGGCTCGAGATGCAGCCATTCACTAGGGCATGTTTCCTTAGCGACTCATTGGGCATGCTCAAGAGGATAGAGATGGGTGGATCCGAAGAGAGTGATTGCTGTCTCTGGAGCGGTCTCGGCCGACAAAGATTAGTTTCATCTTCGTGCCAGGGCATGCGGGAGTACAAGGAAATGAGCGGGCTGACAAGCTCGCAGGTAAGGCTACTGTGGAGAGGGGACGCGCCATAGACCAGGCTTACATTCTGTATGCTCTACGAGAAGTAAGGCTTTTGCTAGAACCAAGTGATGACTGTGAATCTAGAACCATAGTCATATTGTGAGACCAGAAAATTAATAGTGGTGTGGCCAAACAGGAACACTACGCAGGAAGCCAAAGAAGGTTGATAAACCAACACAAACCTGGTACCGATAGCCGCTACACGCTGCGGGATTTGCTGAGGAGGGGATCCGAGCACTTATGGACTGAATGGTTCGATGTGCAATGAGGATGACCTGTCGACTAACTAACTAACCAACCAACCAACCAACCAACCAACCAACCAAACAACCAACCAACCAACCAACCACCCAACCACTCACCCACCCGCCCATCCACTCACCCACCCAACCAACCAACCAACCACCCAACCAACCAACCAACCAACCAAACAATCAACCAACCAACCGACTAACTAACTAACTAACAAACAAACTAACTAACTAACTAACTAACTATAGTACCTGGGAAGATGAGCAATAAATTAGGCAGGGGCAGACCGAGAGAAATGGTGATGGAGGGACTCAATAAACTCGACCAGCGTGATATTCAAACCATCACTTATAAATTGCCGACAGATCTAAACATGTGGATATAGACAAATATTCCAGTAACGCCTCACGGCATGTAGAGCGGTTCTGTACCTCATATTTATGTATGTACACGTTTATTTTATCACTTTAGGGATTTGTATATTTCAATAATAATACAGTCATCATCAAGTGTCATGGAGAAAAGCTTGAGCGGTCATATTTCGCCATCACACGATCACCTGAGTCGTGGATCAGCTCTGGGTTCTTGCGGCGTCGATTATGCCATGTGGCCAAACCATCCAGATATTTATCTCTGCCTTCCCTTAGTTCTTTTCTCCTCATTCTTAAATATTGTCTCCAAATTCTCCAGTTTATTTCCTATCATAAAGTTCCCAAAAAATCGTGACTCCCTACGTCTAATTTCCTTAGTCAGTTTATGGGTTTCATTTGTTTCTTGTAGGACTTGCTCGTTGAATATAATAATAGCCTAACCTAATTATAACTAATCTATGAAATGTTGGGAGGGATAGCTATGTAAGCTACGTGCCAAATTATAACTAATCTATGAAATGTTGGGAGGGATAGCTATGTAAGCTACGTGTCAAATTATAACTAATCTATGAAATGTTGGGAGGGATAACTATGTAAGCTATGTGTCAAATTTACAAGAGTGACGCTTAGATTACAGATTACATAACGTATCACTTGAGGAGATTAAAACAAGAAAAAAGAAAGATTGAGGTCGGCATGGACGAATGGATAAGAGAACTAGCTCGTAAAGTTCCGGTATTGATGCCAAAGTATCGGGTTCAACCCCTACACAGGTCAATTGGACTAAACTTTTGACTTCTAGAACCTTGATTTGGGGACGGAAATAACAAGTGCCTTTGAAGTCGGAGTGGAAAGAATGATGACGAGGGACATTGGTAATTGGGAACGTTAACCCACACGCAAATATCAGTCCAGTGCACTTTATGTAGTAGCACTTGTATGGACTACGGTTCAAAGCGAGCGAAAGCAGACACAGAAACCCAGGGGTGTCATGAATTTGTCTGATCCTAAAGAGATAAAGAAGATAAACAGTTAAGAATACCAGGAGTATAGTTAAACAAGTTAGTGCATATCATTACAAGGACGTCGCAGTCAACATCATAATTGTTGTGCTATTGTGATCTCTTGGCAAATTTACATTCAGTAGTTTGCCATTGCTTTCTGAACGACCGGCGCCCATACCATTTTTTAAAAATCAACGCTAGGTGGTCTGCTGTCAAATCGCCCGCAGCTGTGTTTCGAACGCAGGTATATGGGGTTGTAACAGAGGAACAAATGAAGAAATTATAATTGATAACACTGACATAATAAAAATATGGACAGTGTACACAGAAGATTTATTCTGGGACAACAGGGTCAATAGACCAACATTGTATAATACTCAAGATGGACCAAACTTAGGCTGAAGTAGAGAAAGCTACTAAATAGATGAAAGAAGGAAAGGCTGCAGGTCCTGATATGATAGTAGCGGAGATGTTAAAATCCTTATCCAGCTTTGGTCTTGAAACTACAACATAATTATGTATTGATATATATAAGCCGGTCGCCCAGGTCTAGGGTAACACGACTTTCTCCGTAATTTCGTATACTCTCGTGAGTAACGTGATGTGCGCGAGAATTGGTAGCTGTTCTCTCCGTGTCGGTAACTTACGGGGTATATGAGCCAGTCGCTAAGAAAGCTATGGCAAACTGAGCGTAATCTTGCCAAGAAATCAACAATCAGCTGAAAGATGCTGATGTTAAACAGCGATGTCTTGTAACGGATATTCGAACAATGTATATATATATATATATATATATATATATATATATATATATATATATATATATATATATATATATATATATATATATATATATATAAAAATTAAATATTTGCATATCCTTTACAGGACATCGCTGTCAACACCAGAATCTTTCAGCTGTATGTTGATTTCTTGGCAAGATTACGCTCAGTAGTTTGCCATTGCTTTCTGAGCGGCTGGCTCACATACCCCGTAAGTTACCAATGCGATTCAAACCACTGCTGATTCTCTCCGTCATCACGTTACCGACGAGAGTATACGAGATTATGGAGAAAAGTCATAACCTCTATTATATATAAAATGGCGACAAGATGAAGCGTTACTTTTTGGAGGGACGCTATTTAGTGTTTTTCATTGGATTTCGTGTGATTTCCTTTGGATTCCCTGTGAATAGTGTTTCCCTGTGGATTATGTGATGTTATATTGTGTTCCTTTTATTGGAAGTTTTCAAAAGAAGCCACGGAAGGCAGGTGGTGGATGTAATTTTGAGGGCAGCCGACAGATATTTGTGGGTCATGGCCTTGAGTTACACGACGGCAGGCAGAAGAACTCGTATTGAGTCAATGGTTGCGGTCTCCGACCAGTAAGGTCACTGCCATAGAGGAAAGCAACGGCAAACTACCTCTTTAAAAGTGCCTAGTAAATCATGATTCGCTTAAAGACCGATCATCGCAAGACAAGGACAGAGACGTTAAAATTAGCAACTTGGAACGTTAGGACGTTAAACAACGACGGAACATTAGAGAACATAAAACAAGAAATTGAAAGGGAACAAATTAATATCTTAGGTATGTGCGAAACGAGATGGACAGGAGCAGGCATCAAGATAGAAGAAGATTTCAAGATTATTTATTCTGGAGGTGAAGTTCGTCATAGGGGAGTGGCAATTATTCTGGACAGGAAAACATCAAAATCTATTCAAGGATATTGGGCCGTGTCGGACAGAGTTCTACTAGTTAAATTAAGCGGCAGACTTTTTGGAATAAATGTTATTCAATTATATGCCCCAACAGGAGAATCCAGTGAAGATAGTGTAGAAGAATTTTATAATGACATAGAGGCTGCCTTAAAGAAATGTAAAAATTCAGAAATAACCATCATAATAGGGGACTTCAATGCAAAAGTAGGAAATCAAGGAGATAGATACACAGTAGGAAACTATGGTTTAGGAGAGAGAAATGAAAGAGGATACAGACTCGTAGAGTGGGCAAAAGAACAGGAAATGATTGTAGGAAACACCTGGTTCAAACAACACCCTAGAAGATTATGGACATGGAGGAGTCCTGATAGCAGGATTAGAAACCAGATTGACTACATTCTCATTAGCAGAAGATTTAGAAACGCATTAACAATAGCAAAAACAGTTCCCAGTGCTGATTGTTATAGTGACCACAGATTACTCACAGGAACATTGAGGATAAAGTTGAAGAAAGTCAAGTATATAACAGGAAACACTAAATATGATTTGTGTACATTGAGTAATGACAAGGAAATACAAAACAAATTCAACATAGAAGTACAGAACAGATTCGAAATTTTGTCTGATCTAGAGATCCTATTCCAGGATGTGGATGATCAATGGGAAACGTTGAAGAATTCAATCAATGTGGCTGCAGAAACAACTATTCCAAAATTAAAGAAGGTGGGTCGTAAGAAATGGATGACTGAAGAAATTTTACACCTCATGGAAACAAGAAGACTCAACAAAAATAATTCTGTCAAATATGAAGAAATTCACAGACAAGTCAGAACATTATGTAAGGAGGCAAAAGAAGCATGGCTTGAGGAAAAGTGCTTAGAAATTGAAAGCCAACACAACAGTCAAAATACCAAATTAGTGCACAAAAGAATTCAGGAACTTACTAATAAAAGAACAAGTACATCTGGGTGTCTAAAAACTGAAGATGGCAAAATCATAATAGAAAAAGACCAGATTCTACAGGTATGGACAGATTATGTGAAACACCTTTATGATGATAACAGAGACGAACAGTATGATATTAGATTTAATAATGAAGGACCGCCAATTTTGGAGATGGAGGTTCGAAATGTTCTTAAGCATATGAAAGCTGGCAAGGCCCCCGGTGCAGATAACATCACAACAGAAATGATTAAAGCTTTAGAAGAATTTGGAATAGATCAAGTCACCAGACTGCTGAACACATTATATGATACTGGAGATATACCTCCTGAATTATGTAACTCTATATTTATTGCAATCCCAAAGAAATCAGGAACCTTGGAATGTGATCAACATAGAACAATTAGTATAATGAGTCACATCACAAAGATTTTGCTAAGAATTATCATGCAAAGAATGAGGAAGAAGATACAACCTGAAATAGGGGAAGAACAATGCGGGTTTGTAGAAGGAAAGGGTACAGTAAATGCTGTGTATATGCTGCGAACAGTTATTGAACGTGCTATAGAAGTAAACAAGGATATACATCTTTGCTTTATTGACTATACAAAGGCTTTTGATAGCGTTAGACATGTCATCATGGTGGATATGCTTGCAGATCTACAAATTGATGGGAAAGACATTAGACTTATAAAAAACATATATTGGAAACAACAAGCTGCAATAAGGATTGATAATGAAGTGGGACAGTATCAGCCAATTAAGAGAGGTGTTAGGCAGGGATGTGTGATGTCTCCAGATCTTTTTTCCCTGTACAGTGAAAATATTTTCAGAAATGTAGAGGATATAAATGGAATCAGCATTGGAGGACGAAACATCAATAACATTAGATATGCAGATGATACAGTATTAATTGCAGACAATGCGCAGGACCTGCAACAATTAGTAGATGCGGTTGTTGTACACAGTGAGCAACTGGGGTTAGAATTAAATTGTAAAAAGACTCAGGTTATGGTCGTCAGTAGGAAGGAAGAAGTGCCACAATGTAATATACAAGTAAATGGAAATATTCTTCAACAAGTGAATCGGTACAATTATCTTGGAACAGTTATAACATCTGATGGGAGATGCCTTGAAGAGATTAGAACAAGAATCGCCATGGCGAAAGTAGCCTTTAGCAAGATGAAAAACATTCTGACCAATAAAAAGATGTCAATTGAAACGAGAAAAAGAGTGTTGAGGGGATACATAGAGCCTGTTCTTTTGTATGGATGTGAAACTTGGACAATGAGCAGTCAAGCTGAAAAGCATCTGATGGCTGCAGAAATGTGGTTTCTGAGGAAAATGCAAAGAATACCATGGACAGACAGAAAAACCAATGACCAAGTACTACAGGAGACAAATGAACATCGTAGACTGATTAGAGAAATTAGACGTAGACAGTCAAAATTTTTGGACATGTTATGAGAAGAAATGGGTTGGAGAACTTAGTGACAACTGGCAAGATCGAGGGGAACAGACCAAGAGGAAGACCGAGAGGAAAATACCTGGATGGCTTGGCCACATGGCATGGACGAGACAGGAACACTGAGCTGATCCACGACACTGGTGATCGAGTGAAATGGCGAGTCATGACCGCCCACGCTTTCCGGCATGGCACATGATATATATATATATATATATATATATATATATATATATATATATATATATATATATATATATATATATATATATATATATATATATATATATATATATATATCCTTCATGTGCCATGCCGATAAGCGTGGGCGGTCATGTTCTGCCACCTCTCTCGATCACCTTGGGTCGTGGACCAGTACCGTGTTTCTGTCTCGACCATGCCACGTGGCCAAGTCATCAAGGTATTTACTTCTCTTTCTTCCCCTTGCTCTCTTAACTTTGATCTGCCAGTTGTCACCAATTTCTGCTAGTAATTTCTTCTCATAACATGTCCAAAAAAGCTGCACTATCTACGTCTAATGACTCTAATCAGTTTACGATCTTCATTTATTTCTTGAAGGACTTGTTCATTGGTTTTTCTGTCTGTCCATGGTATTCTTTGCATTTTCCTCAGAAACGACATTTCCACAACCATCAGATGGTTTTCAGCTTGACTGCTCGTTGTTCACGCTTCACATCCATACAAAAGTACAGGTTCTATGTAGCACTTCAACACTCCTTTTCTCGTTTCATATATATGTATATATATATATATATATATATATATATATATATATATATATATATATATATATATATATATATATAATACTGGTCTTGAAAACATCCATTTTCACCACACTACCGAAGAAGCCAAGAGATGTTGATTGTGAGGACTGCAGAACTATTAGCTTAATGAGCCACATAACTAAGATACTACTCAAAGTCATACAAGAAAGAATTCAACGTAACATAAATGAAGAAGTAGCTGAAGAATAATTTGGGTTCCACAAAAACAGCGGCACCAGAGAAGCAATTATCTGTTTGAGAATGTTAATTAAAAATATATAGAAGTTCAGAAAAGTATATATGTTTGTTTTATAGACTACAAGAAAGCTTTTGATAGAGTACAACATGGACGACTAATTAAGTGCCTTCAAGATATAAAAGTATACGGACGGGACATCAGACTTATTAGTAACGTACTGGGAACAAGTGGCGTCTATTAAATGCGGAAATAACTATTCGTCGCTATAGAGATAAAAAGATGAGTTCGGCAGGGCTGTGTACTGTCTCTAAGCCTCTTCAACTTATACACAGAAAGAATTTTTTAACAAGTTGAATGTCAAAAAAAAAAAAAAAAAACTTGATGTTTCGATCGATGACAGAAAGACGTGAAGGTCGTCTACCAAAAACCGACAAACCCCTTTGATGAGTGGGAGAATGTGGAATAAACAAGTCGCGAAAACTGTCTGCACACTGTCGGCATTTCTGTATGATGTGGGTTGTTCGAGAAACGGACAATAGCGCCATACGTCTGCCAGGTGTCCTTTGAAGTGTAGACGAAATGTCTGAATACACGTCGGATGGATTCTGTGATGTGGGAAAAAATTCCCTGGTTCACAGGCAGACAGGACTTTTGTTGTACGAGACAAAGGATTCCCAGATGAAAGCAAACTAGACAGCGGGGTGATTCCACACTGTCTAAAATAGAGGGAGAAAACCAGATTCTGGACTGTACAGCGTCTAGACAATTTGGTGACGTCACTCAAGCCTCGAAATTAAAACTAGTTGAGGTAAACAAAGTTGAGTTAGTCGACCACAAGTTCTGAAGTGATGAGGAGAGGAACGGCATTCTCAGTTGTGTTATAGAGCGAGATTATAATGTCAATTTGTTGATATAGATATATCGGCGGACATCGATCCAGTCTGTGATTATATAATCTCCATCTGCAACGAGAATTGCTATATGGTATTCTATTAATCATATTTAGCTTAGTTTATGATTAGTGATAGAATGTATGATAAGTGCGGTGATAGAAAGTATCATAGGAGCGTCGGCACCAGTAGCCAATTGTGTAGTTTAAACTAGCCTGTGTGATATATCATTTAACTCAGGGAGTTAAGGCCAATGTAGTGGGACACTATTTAGAGAGATTGAGGATGGTGGGGAGGGATGGGGGAAATGTGAAATGGTAGGATCTTCCAGTAGGGCCTCTGCTGAGTTTCTACCCTTTTCCTTTAATCTTTCTTTGTTTTACCATGACTCAGTTATGTGATGAGCTATTTGGCCGTATGACAGAGTTTGGTTCTCTGTTATAGAGCTGAGTGCTGCTATCGGCCTACACTCACCTAATGAAGGTCAGAATTGGGTTGCTCTCACCAGGGTGTTCTATTCTACAGGTTCCATCTGGGTGTGCTTCGATATTCCACAGTGAAGCTAGAAACACAGTTATTGAAAATGATGGCTTGCAAACTGAAGACAGAGATTTCTGAGAGGCATCTTAAATTGGGTTTATACCCCAGTTGGTCTGCGGGATCCTGGCTTCAGATGAGAAGGACATGCTAATGATATGTGTGTTTATTAAGTGATAGCTTGATCACTGAACAGTCAGAACATTATAGATAACACAGATACCAGGAACACTCATATAACTATATACATACCTGGAACATTTAGATTGTGTTATTGAGATGGGGAATCTGTTATAACCAGTGACAATAGAACAATTAAGATTTCCCAAGTAACGGTAACAATAGTGATAGAATTCTGTGATTAACAAACAGTTAATAGCATAGGAGATTCACAGAGTATAGGAAATTGAAGAACAACATTAGACAGAGTTCGACATGGATGTCCAAGCATCCTAATGGTTCGAGAGACAACGGAGAAAGTCGTCACGTGACCGGAGAAGCATCACCTGGGTGAGGTTGTCTGTCCGGAATACATGGTGCTGGTGTGTGCTCAGCACAATGATGAGAATGACTTTGCTCCTGGAAACACTGATCTGAGTCTATATACACCTTAGAATATACGACACACATTCTACACAATATACACACACACATTTCTCCCACACATACTCTTTGCTTTAATAAATTTCTTGTATTTATTTGTTGAAGCTAGAGTTGTCAAGTATGTTATGTTGGCGAAGAATGAGAGGGGGCATGATCCAGGGGTGAGTAAGAGTGAGAAGAAGGTGTCTTTAGACTGAGGGGGTGCTGTGGACGGAGTCTGGTGGATATCTCCAGGATAGTGATATTGAATTAAAATAAATGTGGGTGTTGATTCCCCTCACTCCAGGGACGACACTAAAGTAATAAAGCATTAATACTACGACACTGAACTGCCTGGAATTAACATCAATGGAAGAATCATAAACAATCTTAGGTATGCTAATGATACAGTGTAACTAGCAGAAAGCGAGGAAGAGTTACAAAACCTAGTGGAACAAGTAAACAGGCATAGTGCAGAATGTGGCTTAGATATTAAAATCCAAAAGAAAAAACAAACAAACAAACAAACAACAAATACTAAGATAATTAGCAGTAGAAAGAAAGGTCATCAATAAACATCACAGTAAACGGGGAGACACTAGAACAAGTAACAAGTTTCTCCTATCTTGGACATGTAATAACAGATGATGACAGAAGTGAAATAGAAATCAAAAAGAGAATAGGAATGGCCAAAAATGCTTTCAACGGCATGAAATCCGTACTAACATCTAGAGAGATCAACAACTCATTAAAAATGAGAATTGTCAAATGCTAACTATATTCAACGCAAAAGTATGGCTCGGAAGCCCGGACATTGAACAAGTAACTAGAAAGTCGCATAGAAGCCCTGGAGATGTGGATATACAGACGAATATGTCGTACTTCATGGAAATAAAAACAATCAAATGCAGAAGTTCTAGAAAAAGTGGGAATGAAGAGAGAGTTGATGAAAGAAATAAAGAGGAGGCAAGTGAAATATTTCGGCCACGTTAAAAGACATGATACTCTTATAAAAACCACACTGGAGGGCAGGAATGAGGGCTAGCGAGCAAGGGGTAGACAACAATACAAGTGGGAAGATAACATCAAGAGATGGACAAAAATCAATCTGACAGAATGTACGATCATGGCGAGAGACATATAGTGATGGGGATCCATAGAAAGCCAACCTTCATTGTGGAGACGGCACCTGATTGATTGACTAATATGGGATTACGAACTACGTCCGTAAAACCTTCGTCACGGAACCGACTAGGGGTACATTACTGAAGGAAAAACGGAAAAGAAAAGCATTTATAAAGCAAGCATGCAAAGATCTAATAATTAAGATATACTTGAAATAAAGACCCCCCCCCCCCCCCCCCCCCCCCCCCCCCCCCCCCCCCTTTCCAACAAAAAAAATAAATAAATAAAAAATAAAAAATAAATAAATAAAACAATGATATATGACTACTAATCGTCAAGAATGAAAACATACATTGACACACACGCACGCACGCACCCACACCCAAACGCTCATACGCACACCACACACCAGAGAGAGAGAGAGAGAGAGAGAGAGAGAGAGAGAGAGAGAGAGAGAGGAGAGAGAGGGGGAGGGAGGGACAGAGCGACAAAGAGATAGAGAGAAGAGAGAAAGAGAGATAACGAGAGAGATGTAGCCAACTGATTGGGCGGAAGTCTATCAGCGGAACAACTAAAAGGAAACACGAAATAAAATATAATGAACGAACAACCGACAGTGTACTTGTTTAACAATGTCCAATCCAGGAAACCGGAAACTCATGGGGTTATAGAGTGCGACACAAGACAGACAATTATAACATACCACAAAAAAAAAGCGTCCAAGAAAGTTAAACTGTTGACAACACGAAATTCCACGTGGCAACATTCAGATATGAGTCGTGGACTATTTCGCAACCACTAAAGGAAAAAAAAAAATTAGCTCAAATGTTACAGTAATATTCCTGGAATATCATGGACCGAGATAAAGAAAATATTGAAATGTAACAACACCTGAACATCTCATAAGACCCATGCATAAATAGTGTTATTTCTCAGAAAATAAAACAAAAATGTGACTATATTAAACTGTGTCTTGGAGACACCAGTGATATAAGGGTCGTTCATTTGAAACCCGTTCCAATGGCTTTACAGTATTACAAAAGCATGAAAGAGACATTAACAGGCGTGGTAGAATTAAACAAAGCATTCATTTTGAATGATCAGTTATCAGTTATCAGTTTTCAGTTGGGGTATCTTCGTTGCACTCCGGACATGTCCATAGGTGCTCAGATCCTCTCCTCAGCATATTCATCAGCGTCCGGTGGCTAATAGTGCCAGTTCTGTGTTGGTTGACGAGGCGCTTTGTTTTCCCGATGTACCTCTCGCGTCTGGCTGTGCCGATTCTTACTCCCAGGTTTTTCATCCTGGACAGCTCATTTTGAATGAATTATGCACCATGGGTTGGTCAGAAGAAGTCGCCGTAGTCATTCAGGCAAGCATCCCATTGCTTAGGTAGGCGGCATATGCCGTCCGCAAAAAGGGATTGTGGTTTTCACTGAACCAAGTGTTCACCGCGTTCATTACGTCTGCATCTGTGTGAAATTGTTGCCCCTTGAGAGCTTTTTTTTAGAGGTCCGAACAAATGAAAATCACATGCTGACAAATCAGGACTATAGGCTGGATGTTGCAGAATTTCCCACTTCTTCAAAGCTAATGCTTCCTGCACAATCTTTGAATGTCCACTGGTCGACATTATTCAAATGAAAGAAACTGAATCACCGCCCTTTGAGCTTCTTTGGACGGATTTTGGATCAACCCGGGCATTTTCTCAACGGTCAGAAACAGAACCTATGCATCATGGGACAATAAGCACGTGCTCTTTTATTTATTGGTCAGTGCTTATCACATAACTATGACATGATCATGTTCAACGTACGCAATTACACGCGGTGCGGCACGAACGGATTTCAAATGAACGCTCCTAATAGAAGCAAGGGTTCCTTTATGAAGAGGAATCAGGAGTTGCCCAGCGCAAAGATGGATACAGCACATCGCAGACACTTTGGCATGAGGGTGCATGAGGCGGGAGAATTGGCCAGAGATCGAGAGTGTTTTGGGCATGATAAAAGTCACCTTCTACAAGGGGCCGGATAAAGAGCCTGCTGTAGGTATGCGAATTATTAGCACCATCATATATTGTAGGGAGGGGTTCACCAGAGAATAAAATGCTACCTTTTTTTTTTGCGCTCGCCTTTATCTCAAGCGTAGTCCGTGCACACTACTGTTTAGTACTGCTGGACTGAATTGTGCGTGTGGATTAGCTTTCTCTATTATGAGTGTCCC
Source organism: Cepaea nemoralis (assembly GCA_014155875.1). Lineage (NCBI taxonomy): Eukaryota > Metazoa > Mollusca > Gastropoda > Stylommatophora > Helicidae > Cepaea > Cepaea nemoralis. Next base: position 78,434 of record JACEFZ010000331.1, on the reverse strand, counting down.
TCGCCATCAGGCGAACCCACTCCGACTTCAGAGGTAATTGTAAAAGTCAAGGACAAGAGGTCAACATTTTAGTCCAACTGTCCGGTGTAGGGGTTGAACACCTTACCTAGGCATCAGCACACCCGATGTTTTAAGAACACGCGTTCTAATCCATTTGGTCACGCTGACCTTGCCAGTCGTTCCTTCCCGAAGCGAACGTTGAGAGGTGAAATCGAACCCTGAACGAACCGTTCTCATGTCACTGTAGCGTACCGTCCTACCCTTTACACTAACATACCCTCACTAGTTATATCTGACTGCATGATGCGAGACAATCACCATATACTCTCCAGTACTGCTCTTTAATTCATTAGCCCCGCGCAATTATGTATGAGTCGCCTTGTTATTATTCTGTTTGCCGTCAACATCTGCGCCTGTATTGTGTTATTCCACTTAGAGGCTTTGTCTGGTGCCAAGTGCCAGCGGTGAACTCCATGCAGTACAGCAGCGGTTCTCGTGCTATGTTGTATGTATCTATGCAGGTTGTACCATAATTCTAACTGGACTTACTAGATGTTGTGGAAGAAAAGGTAAATCTGTCAGCAGTCATGTTGGAGGATTACAATGTTGCCTTTTTTGATATCTCACCTGTTTACTTGATTTACTATTTAAACATATGAAGCCACAAACAATATATTGCACGATTTATTGCCTGCCATATTTAGCCGCATCTCGTCAGGTGCATACTGCACCCCATCTATCATCTCTGTACTTACTTTATTGTTGTTGTGTTATTGGGACACACGTTTGATATCTCTCTGTTTACATCATATTTCATTGTTGCATTTAGCCACATTTTGAATATTTCATATGTTGACCCCTATTTTGTGCAGTTGTCTAAAGCCACTAATTTAAATATCTCGTTTGTTTACTAGGTCAGTTGGTGTTGCATTGAATCTCATTTTTGGACCTTTCATGTATTTATTTTCTTACTTGGTGTTGTCTTGGGCCATATGTTTTTTTTTTATTCATCGTTCGTTGTGTATTATTTTATATGGACTAAATACAATTATTTGTTTCAGTTCTTCCTTGCTGTTTATAGTTTCTGTTTGTGCTTGCTTTTATATCGACAGAATGTGATCTATCCTTATATTGAATGTCGTCATGGTCTGTTGACACGTGTTATGCCGTTTCTAAGGAGCCACATGCGTTTGTTGATATGTAGAAAGTAGACAACCCGTCTGAATGGGACATTTGAGTGACATCTAGAATCTGACGATTTTATTATTTGACATAGCATTATCATCACAACAACATCATCATCATCATTAGCATCATTAACATCGTCATAATCATCCTCGTCATAATCACCATCATCGTAACATCATCTACATAGTCATCTATATCGTGTTCAACATCTCGTCTTCTTCTTCTTCTTCTTCATCATCATCATCATCATCATCATCATCATCATCATCATCATCATCATCATCATCATCATCATCATCATCATCATTCATCATCATCATCATCATCATCATCATCATCATCATCATCATCATCATCATCATCACTATCACCATCAACAAGTGTTTCTCGTTTTATTTGCCTTTTTGTACAAGTCTTTTTTTTAAAATTACATATCATTTACAGGACGTTGCAGCCAACACCAGCATTTTACTGTCGTTGTTGATGTCTTGGCAAGTTTTTACGTTCAGTAGTTTGCCATTGCTTTCTGAACGACCGGATCACATACCAGCACGTTAAAATCAGCGCGACATGGTCTGCTGCCAAATTGGTCACCGCTGTGTTTTGAACGCGGGTAAACGGCATTACGAATCGCGTCCGTAACGCCATCGCCATGGAGCTAGGCTTCACAATGAAGGTTGGCTTTACAATGGATCTCCACACTGTCTGTCTCTCGCCTTGATTGTACGTACAATCTGTCAGATTGATGTTTGTCCATCTCGTGATGTTATCTTCCCACATGTATCGTTGTCTGGCTCTTGCTCGCTTGTCCTCAACCTTGCCCTCCAGTATGGTTGTTATGAGAGTGTTATGTCTTTTAACGTGGCCTAAATATTTCACTTGCCTCTTTTTTTATTTATTTCATCAACACTTTTTTTCATTCCCAGTTTTTCTAAAACCTCTGTACTTGATTGTTTTTGTTTTCATAAAATACGACATATTCGTCCGTATATCAACATCTCCAAGGCCTCTGTTCGACTATCTAGTTACTTGTCCAAGCTTCCGAGCCAAAAAGTAGTGTTGAATATACGTAGCATTTGACATTTCTTATTATTAATCCGTTGTTAATCTCTCTAGATATTAATACTGATTGCATGCCGCTGAAATAAGTTTTGGCTATTCCTTTCTCTTTCAACACAACGCATGCGCAATACTCCTAAGACATTCCCTGGTGCCTATTTTACGGCTGAGTCAACCTACAAGCCCATGTCAATGCTTAAACATCCGACCCCCGTGCGGATTGGAACCCATGACCACCGACCGGCAGGCGAGCATCCAGCCATCACTCTCCCAATATTCTTATAGTCCATACCGTTTGGTGTTGGTGATCGCCTGTCCACAAGTCTTCTGTGCTATTTCCAACCTCTTAGATTCCATGCCCTTTAGTGTTGATGATCATGTCTGTCCGCAGGCTTATGTCTCCTTTGTTGCCTATAATTTCTGAAACCGACGCTCCTCCATGCCATGCTGTCGTACTGTCCAGCATCTTCTATCTTGGTCTGATCTTGCCCCTCTTCCATTTAAACCTCCTCAATGTTACGACATACTACAGCCTTCCTCTTCTCATGAAATGCCCAAAGAATGCAGTCTGTCATCTGTTTATCCGAGTAGCAATTTACCTTGTGAGTTAACTTCTTTCAAGGTATCTTCATTGCTGTTTCTATCTATGCATAGTGTTCTTATCATTCTTTTACAAAATCTCATCTCGGTAGCTCCCGCATAATTCCTAACGTGTCTGCTAATTTTCCATGATTCGTCCCGTTATCAAAATGGATTTAATATAGCTCTTAAGATCTCTTTTACTTATCTCAATTGACAAAGATAAATTGTAGATACTATTCTTAATCTTGCGAATATACTACCTTTGCTTGCTCTACTTTGCATGTATCTCCATCTGCTGTTACTAAACTACTCACATTCATTAAAACAGCCATATAACCAACATAAAATAGTGTTGTTATCATTTCTGCTTCATCTGCCAAAGATGCCAATACATGCGAGAGAGTGGTACTGTCGGCGGATGATCGATCGGCCTTCAAGCGCCTCCAGAAGCCGCATCTCTGCGCGTTGACCAGAAGTAATTCCAGCATCAATTCGGAATTTGCGCTGCATAATTTTTGTCTTGCTGAGGCATGCTAATGCGATGTAGAGGCGCGTTGACTGTAATATGTCCGCTTAGGGAATAAATGTAGGTCACAGGCCGATGACAAATGTGTTAGAGTGTGCACTTTGTTTTCCTCTTTCACGTTATGTATTGTATCTGTAGTTCTGGTTATTTTATTTTGGATTTGCATTCAGCCACTAGTCAATATATCCGTGTCTGTGCTTCTTTTCTTTACTTTCTTCTTATAGTCCATGCCTTTTGGCGTTGGTGATTATGTCAGTCCAAAGCCCTCTGACTCGTGTGCTGTCAATCATTTCTAATACTGATGTTCCTTCATGGCATGATGTCAAATTCTGTTGTATCTTCTCTTTTGGTCTACCCTTACCTTTCCTCCCTGCCATCCTTTCCACTGTGCCTACATACTCAAGCCTTCTCATGAACTGCTCATAGAATGGGGACTGTTTTCTTCTGATTGGAGTAACCAGTTCTCTTAGTGAGTTAACTTCTTTCAATATATCTTCATTGTTGTTTCCATCTTTCTACGGCTTTTCATCATTCTTCTATAAAATCACATTTTTATAGCTTCCACATAATTGTTCACTATCTGCTAATTGTCTATGATTCGCTTCCGTACATCGGATTTGACTGATGGACGGGAGCTAATACATCTGTACTATTGCTCTGCGGTTTGTGAGCACAGTGAGTAACTAGAGTTAGACAAATCATGTAAGAAACCAGTGACAAGTGTCATCTGTAAGAAGAAAAACATATCACACTAACCATCCATCTAATGGAAAGTTCTTATACAGGTAAATCGGTACAACAATCTCGGAAGAGGTAGGACGTATCAAGTAAGGTGACTTGACCAAATAAAAGATGTCAAATTTAGTTTTCACTCTCGGACCACCATCATTTCAAGTAAGGTGACTTATAGAGATAAGAAACGTGATTCGTTATGGCAAAGGTTGCCTATTTCAAGATGGAAAACATACTGACCAAATAAAAGATGTCAAATTTAGTCCAACTCTCGGACCACCATCGTATCTCCATTGCTTCCAGTTTCCCGCCCTACCGTCCTCCCCCTTTTTTGTCATGTACCACTTCCACTCATTTACCTGGGATTTTTACTGAACCGTTACCACCCCCACCCCCATTACCCACAAATTCTCAAGGCTGCTGTCAACATCAGCATTTTACCTCTGTTGTTGATGACTTGGCAAGTTCACCCTCAGTAGTTTGCCTTTGCTTAATGAACGACCAGCTCGCATACCAATACCTTAAAATCCAGGGCGACAACGGTCTGCTGTCAAATCGGTCGCAACTATGTTTCGAACTAGGATAATCGGGCTTACGAATCGCGCTCGTAAACCTTTAGCCACGGGGACCGTCTATATATAAGAGTGGCAAGGTGCAATTCATGTTATTATCACAACCTGGAATTCTGAGATAAGTAGCAAAATATGTGTTTCAAATTTTCATTTTACTTTCTTAATTGTTCTAATCCTTTAATCATTTCATTCTTCTCACCCCGTTCTTATACCTTAATGTAGACACTGGTGGGCCTTCTCCGTAATTATGTGTTGTGTTTTGTGTATGTATTTGTTTGCTGATGAAGGCTAGTCTCTGCAACGTCCTGTATTTTTCGTTGTTCTGTTATGTAAAGCTGCATTACTTTGTGTTATTTTATATTGTTCAGTGGGATAAAGAGTGTTAAAGTACTACAGAGAAACTATACTGTTCTATGCGTGTGAAACATAGGCCAAGCAGGCAAGACACGCTGACAAACATCTAATGCCATTAGATGTGTGGTTTCTAAGGAAATGCAAAGAATACATTGGACGGGCAGAAAAAAAAATGACGACACAGTTCTACAACAAAAACAAATGGACACCGTCAATTTATTAGATAAATCAGGAAAGGGGGAGGGGATCGTTATGAGTAGAGATAAAGTAGAAAACGTAGCAACAACTGGCAAATATGATATAAAACAAAGCAAGGGAAAGATGACGATATAAATGCCTGGATTGTTTAGGGGATCACAAGGCCATAATAAGAAGACAACAAAACTGAGAATGATTACGATGTTGGTGAATCGCGTGAGAATGGTGAAAACATAACGTGTAATGTTAATGATGATGTTGGTGATGATGAATAGAATAAATACTATACGCTGGTTGGCTTGTTGGTCATCTGCAGTTTCAGTCAAACATTAACCATTTGAATCCCGTCCCTACTGTCCTTCTCTTTCTTCTTATCATGTTTTTTTGCTCGTCGCTTTGAGTTCAAGCGTAGTGCACTGGACTGACTTTTGCATCAAGATTAGCTTTCCCTATTAGCAGTGACCCTCGTCATCTGGCGAACCCACTCTCACTTTAGAGATACTTGTAATTTATTCTCCAAGTCAAGGATGAGAAGTCAATTTTGAGTCCAACTAACCATGGTAGGGGTTGAACCCGCTACCTCGGCATCGGCACATTGAACGTTTACGAACAGTCTTGTCTATTTGGCCATGCATACCCCTTCTTCTTCTTGTGAATCAGATATTGAATTCCCGACAGTGTCTATGGAATCTTACCTCCCCCCCCCCCCACCTTTTTCCCCCTCCTCCCAATAGTTTCCTCAAGGCATACGATGCCCTAATATTCTAACAGATCCTCTAATCGTTTTCATCTATACCTCTGTCTGGGTGCAAATAGATTAATAAGTAGTGAAACTGGTTGTAAATGAGTTGGAGGGATCACTCCTGCTCCTTGTACATGAAGTCGAATTTATCTCGGCTTTTTTAAAAGATTTCTCGTGGGGTTTGTGGGGGTCATTAAATTGTGTGTGATTATCTTGCCTCCTTGCATCCTCCCACACACGGCATAGAGTGCGAATGTGTGTACCCAGGCGAGTGAGTAGAAAAGAGAGGGACGAATGAGTGGATGGCTAAATCTGGAACCAGAATGGAATGAGAGATGTGATCGATGTTGGGCGGTGGAGTGTGTGAATGTGTGTTTACCTGTGGGGGTCAGAGTGTGTGTATGTGTGAGAGGGTGAATGTATATGTTTTAAACAGCTGGTTTCACGAAATGTGGTTTAGAGCTGCCGCTATTTTGTTATGAGAGAGCTCGAGATGGTATGCGTCTGAAGTGTGAACGCGTTTGCGTGTGAGTATATGTATATGGGCCAAACAGATGGCTTAGCGATGTGTGTTTTGATGCTGTTTTATGCTGTGTCTACTTGTTGATGAGGGAGTTGGACATATGTTATGTGTATGTTTCTATTTGTACGTGTCATGTAAACAGGTAGTGTACAAACGTGCGGGCTGACGACATATACACGCACGTGTGGGTGTCATGTGACTGATATACAACCAGTGCGGGAATGTTTGATGCGATGTCTTAGCGAGGGCGTGAACACTGGAGGGTCATGTCTATGGTTTAGAGGGGGAGGGCGCATTAGTGCAGTTGATAAGGAACGCGGTGGGATGGTCGCGCCTGCGAACGGGTGAGATGGTCGCCGCCTGCGATCATCATAAAAACTAGTTGCATATCCTATACAGGACGTCGCAGTCAACCACATAATATTTTGGCTGTTTGTTAGATCTTTGGCAAGTTTACGTTCAGAAGTTCGACACTGCTTTCTAACCGAACGGCACTCATACCATTGTGTGAAGACCAACAGTATGCGGAATTACTAATTACGTCCGTAACACCTTCGCCGCAGATTCGCTCCGTCATCGGCCAACATAGAAAAAGATGGCCAACTATTGCTCTGTCACCGGCCAACATAGAAAAAGATGGCCAACTATTGCTCTGTCACCGGCCAACATAGAAAAAGATGACCAACTATTGCTCTGTCACCGGCCTATATAGAAAAAATTGGCTAACTATTGCTCCATACGTACAGGCCTACAAAATGTAAGGGTCCATTCACATTACAGACCTGTGGGTTCCTGCTTCTGACTGTGAAGGTTATATTGTGGATGTGTTTGGTATTATGGAAAACAAGTGTTATGGGATTGCTTGGGGTCTTGCCTGGTGCATATTTTAATTTAAGGATCTAGTTAAAGTTAAAATTAGTTGCATATCCGTTTACAGGACGTCGCGGTCAACCCTAATATTTTATGTTGTTGGCGATCTCTTGGCAAGTTTACATTCAGTAGTTTGCCATTGCTTTCTTAATTACCTGCACCCATACCGTTTCGTGAAAAACCAAAGCAAGGCGGTCAGCTGTCAAATCGCCCGCAGCTATGTTTCAAACGCGGTATGCGGGATTACGAACTGCGTCCGTAACTCCTTTCTCCATTGAGCCGGCAATGATCTAGTGGAATTGGTAATTAATACTCAACAGACAAGATACAAGAAGGAGAAGATAATGATGAGAAAACGCTGAACAGTGTCTGACTGAGACTCGTGTTGTTTATTACAGGCGGGTTCTACTACTCCACGATCCTTCACGCTATCCGAATGGACCACACATATAAACCTTCAATATAAATAAGTCTTTAAAGTCGCGAGGTTCGACTTCATTGCTCCGGGTTTTATCCTACACGGCTCGGTCTCTTTCTGCAAGGCGACCTGACGTTAGCTTCGCACAAAGCATGAGCTCCGTAGCTCCAGCGACGACTCCCAGGAGACTCCGAGAAAAGTGCACCCGTGAACCGAAAAACGTAGACCAGAATCGAACTCATAACCTTCGGATCGCAAGGCAGGCGGCTTGACCACTTCGCCACGGAGACTCCCTAGATTGTCATAGGCTGTGAGGTCCCTTGCAGAGGAGCCGTTCCGGGCTGGTGACCATCCCTGAGGTTCTATCATTACAGAAGCTCTATACACAATACATGCTTCTCATTGCTGCCTGTCGTGCTCCGCTCTTCAAAATGTGAATGCGTGTGAACACGTGAAGATGAGAGTATATCTCTATGTATTTTTTATGATGGTTACAGAGTGTGTGTGTATTGGGTGTGTGTGTGTGTGTGTGTGTGTGTGTGTGTGTTTGTGTGTGTGTTCGAGGGTACCTAACATGCAAGTTAATTATGTGGGAAATTGACACTACTTTCAAAGATTCGAGAAATACGTCAGATCGTATGTGTATACATATGAATGTTGTATGTCTCATATAACAATTTAATGTATGAACATTAAATAACTTAAACACAATTAACAGTGACACAATGGGCGTTTCTGCTAAAGCCTTCGTCAGCCCACAAACAGCAGCTATGTGCGTGTTTGAACCCCGATGCACACGCTTATTTGTCAAATAGTAGGGACCTTCTGTCCACGTTTAGACGTCATGGGTACACAGTGCCAGCCCCATATTTGTTAAAATAGTCCACTTGATGGATGGTGCGTTCAATATGTCACCGGCCTCCTTTACTTCCCATCAACATTTGTGGCTGCAGTTTTGTAAGCTGGGTCGATCTGGGAGTCCAGGTAAATGAAGGAAAAACCGTAGACCCAAGAGGTTCTAACACAAAATAGCCGGGTCTTCAGCCAAGGGTGATGGCCGATATGTCACAATCACTCTTATGTGTTATATTATGTTGTATTATGTTATGCTATGTTCTTTCTATAAATGTTATAGACGAGTTGTAAGAATATTTTGCATACAGAAAAAAATCAAATGCATTCATACTACAAGATGTGACTATTGAAGAAGACTGGCTACTAAAGACGGTAAAACAAAGAAAATCGAAATATTTTGGTCACTTGAAACGTCATGATAGTTTGGAGAGAACAATAATGGAGGGGCATATGCTCAGGAAGAGAGAAAGAGGAAGGCCGAAGAGAAGATGGGTGCAGGATGTGGCGGATGATCTTCAGATGGGTGTATCGAACGCGGGACATCTTGCTTATGACTGAGACATTTTCCGGAAGCTTGTTATGGGAGCTAGTTTCTACAAATGACATGCTACTGAATTAAAATGAATGAATGAACGTTCTTTTTAACAACGTCACTGCACATTGGTCATTCCCACGCGTGACAAGTCCTCCGATACAACAGCCATCCCAATGTGTTTCTGATCACTGCTACCATGAGGAGTTAGTTATGATACCCCTCTCTTGACCTCGAAAGCGAACGTGCTTGACCAGGTACACTTCCAATTCGTGTATTTATGGGTAGCATAGGAGTCTCCGTGGCGATGGCGTTGCAGACGCGATTCGTCATGCCCAGTAGACGCGTGGCCGCGTTGGAAACCCAGCGGTGACCGATGTGGTAGCAGATCGTGTCTCGCTAGTTTTAACATATTGATATCGAAGCCGGTCGTTCAGAAAGCAGTGACAAACTACTGAAAGTAAAATTTGCCAAGACATCAACAACGGCAGTAAAATGCTGGTGTTGACTGTAACGTCCTGTAATGCAACTTAAAAACAAAACAAAATAGGAGTCTCATCAGTATCCACCAGACCACCCCTCGCTTCTATGTGCATGGCTGAGTGATCTATGTTTATATAGACATAACTGTTTCATGGGATTAACTGCTTAAATGCCATCGAATGATAAAAATAACCCAGGCCGCTTTACTTATTTGGTGTGGGCTTATATACTGTAGATTTCATCACAGAAGCCCCTTTAAAATTATATATAATACAACATGTATGCTACAGTTTTAACAACTTTTAAGTCCCACTTTCCACCATTCACTTTTGTTTGGTCCAAACCTACCTTCTCTTTATCACTAAATATGTTAATATAGTGGGATAATTCAACCCCTACACCGATCAGTTGCACTAACATATTAACTCATAGTAAGACATATAACACATAAATAAATTAACTTTACAATAATATACTTTCTTTTGAAAACTAATAAATTACCGATAATGGATTCCTTGCAGCATTAAGAAAGAGGCTTTTCTCTCGATTATGTCTTTTATAAGTTGATTACTCATTTAGCTTTGCGATCTAGATTCAACAGTAAAACCAATCAACTAAAGAGGCTTGCGCGAGCTCTGCCTGAAAGCATCCATTGTTTTCCATGAAGGCTGAACAACGAAAGATCTACATTAGTGAAATGGAAATGTAAAGTATGTTCTTCCTGAGCTGGCTTACCGCCAGAGCGGATCCTGTATTTCCATTCGTGGACAGGTGGGGGGACAGGTCACGACTGACAGACAAACTAGGGCGCTGGTTACGACAGACGGACAAACTAGGGCGCTGGTTACGACAGATGGACAGACGGGTGCAGGTCACGACATCTGACAAACAGGGGCGCAGATCACGCCAGATGGACAAACAGGGGCGCAGATCACGCCAGATGGACAAACTGGGGCGCAGATCACGACAGACGGACAAACAGGGGCGCAGATCAAGACAGATGACAAAGAGAGGCGCAGATCACGACAGACAGGCAGAGGCGCAGATGGACAAACAGGGGCACTGGTCATGATAGATGGACAAACAGGAGCGCTGGTCATGGTAGATAGACAAACAGGGGCGCTGGTCATGATAGGTGGACAAACAGGGGCGCTGGTCATGATAGATAGACAAACAGGGGTGCGGGTCATGATAGATGGACAAACAGGGGCGCAGGTCATGATAGATGGACAAACATGGGCCAGATCACGACAGACGGACAAACAGGGACAGATCATAATAGGTCGACAAACAGAGGTACAGGTCACAACTGATGGACAAACAGGGGCGCAGGTCACAATTGATGGACAAGATAGAGCGCAGGTACAACTGTTTGACAAACATGAGCGCAAGTCACCACCGGGGGACAAACAGGAGGACGGGTCACGACCAATGGACACATTGTAGCATCCAAAAACAAGCTTGAATTATTCTTCATATGTGATGGGAACGGGTGGCACAGATGACAATGCGTTAGCTTACACACAGTACAGTCTGAGTTGAATCATCAATGGCGTAGATGTATTTCTTTCGGCTGTCCTGTATCTGTGTGTGTGTATGTGTGAGTGTGTGTGTGTGTGTGTGTGTGTGTGTGTGTGTGTGTGTGTGTTTATCCTTAGATCTGCCCAGATATGTTTTGTGTTTTTAATCCTCATTTCTCAACACCATAAGATACAAGAAATGAGATGAGATGAGATGAGATGCGATAAGATGAGATGAGACGAGATGAGATGAGATGAGATGAGATGAGATGAGAACGCAATTCGCAATCCCGCATACCACGTTCGACATCTGCTGCTGCGAGTTGGAGGGAGGCCGCCTTGTGTTCATTTTTAATATTCCTATGAGCGTCGGTGATTCAGAAAGCCATAACAAACTATTGATCATAAACTTGCCTAGTAAATCACAAACAACCAAACAATGCTGGGGTATTTTGCGATGTCTTGTCAAGGACAACTAACATGTCAAATAACTTGTCATCCTAACCCCAGACAGTCAGTATGCGCGGTGCTGAACCTTAACCTGGTACCATCGTCACATTTCTTCCTGCAGATGTGAAGTTTCAATACCCTCTTGCACACCCAGCTGGTTTCTGAGTTTGAAAAGATAATGAAGAGCCCTGCAACACAATATAATAGGGGCACAGGGAGATAATAGAATGCCAGAGCCACAGAGGAGTTATATTATGTCTCAGACACAGGGAGGTAATATAATATCTGAGAGATTTGGAGGTAATATAATGTTTGAAAGACGGGGAGGTAACATAATTTCTGAGACACTGGGATGTAATATAGTATATGAAACACGGGGAGATAAAATAATGCCTAAGACAAGGGGAGGTAATGTAATGCCTGTGACAGCGGAGGTAATATAATGCCTGAGACACAACGAGGTAATATAATGATTGAGACACAGTTATGTAGTATAATGATTGAATCATAGGGAGGTAATATAATTCCTGAGACCCAGTGAGGTCATTTAAAGTCTGATATACAGGGAGATAATATAATAATTGAGATACAGGGATGTCATATAATGATTGAGACACACAGAGATAATACAATGATTGAGACACAGAGAGGTCATATAATGTCTCAGACACAGTGAGGTCATATAATATCTGAAACACAGGGCGGTCACATAATAATTGAGACACAGGGAGGTAATATTATGACTGAGATACGGGGAGGTGGTATAATGTCCGAGACATAGGGAGGTCATATAATGTCAAGGACACAGGGAGGTCATATAATAAATGAGACACCGAGAGGCAATATAATGCCTGAGACACAACGAGGTAATATAATGATTGAGACACAGTTATGTAGTATAATGATTGAATCACATGGAGGTAATATAACTCCTGAGACCCAGTGAAGTCACATAATGTATAAGACACAGGGAGGTCATATAATGTCTGAGACACAGGTAGATCAAATAATGTCTGAGACACAGGGTGGTCATACAATGTCTGAGACACAGGGTGGTCATATAATGTCTGAGACATAGGGAGGTCATACAATGTCTGAGTCACAGGGGGTCATATAATGTCTGAGACACAAGGAGGTCATATAATGTCAGAGACACAGAGAGGTCATATAATGTCTGAGACATAGGGAGGTCATACAATGTCTGAGACAAAGCTAAGTACTATAATGCCTGAGACACAGGGAGGTCATATAATGCATGAGATTAAGGAGGGGGGGGGGGCATATAATGCATGAGACACAAGGAAAGGCTAATATTCTGCTTGAGACACATGGAGGTTATATAATGCACGAGACACACAGATGTAATATAATGTTTTAATAGCATAACGTTATTGGTTATAGAAAAGACCATTGGCTACGACAGGCAGATATCCGATATCACTTTTCTAAAGAAAAGGGCTTACACTTTTGATGAGATAAAACAGAATACTCTTTCCGTGAGGAATGGAGCACATTTATTAATGACCATGTATTTTAACTATAAAAACTTCGTTTGCATCTTCCTTATGACATTTATTGATTTCTGTATGTGATTGGAATTGCTATACGACGAAATTCACATTACAACAACGCTCTGTAATCAAACATCAGTTGGGGATCTTGGAGGCTGCAAAGACAGTTTTAATGACATCAAAGAGTTCGCCAAACGAAATTTCTGATATAATGCGTGCACAGCATGGGAACCGACCAATTATTTCTCTTGGTTAGATCATCGTTAATATAATGGACACAGCATTAAGGTCTGATGTGTTTGTGTGTTTGTTATTTATTCCATGCTGGTTTAATATAAAATTGTGAAACCTATGGTACTATTTCCATGGTATGATGCGAATTATGTACATATTCCATGGGTGTGGGTTCATGTGGTTGATAGACCTGGCTAATGAAGACAATACAACTAACTCTGGCTTTTTATCGTGAGATATACATATACTCATCTTACCAGTGGTGGCGGCGTCTGTATGATTCCGTGAATTGGTTCTCAGTTGGTTCATAATGATCACGGAAATCTCCAATGGTTTAGCTTCCCGAGGGTTCTCTAAGCGAAAGCAACTGGCACATCCAACTGGTAAAAGCTCATTCCGTGCCTACATGCAGAACTGACAATTCAACCTTCCATTTTCCAACACAATGGTCTATTCTAGAAACAATGACTTTTGAAAGCTGACAATGGGGTTTCATTTTAAATACACTGGTTTTTATGAACACAGTTCTTTTCCTTAACAATGTGGTTCTTTTCTATATATAATGGGTTGTTTTAAACTGATGCCTATCTAAAGTGATGATGCGTGCATTAGTCTCCTAGCATGTGCATCCCTTTTGTGCATTTACTTATCTTCATATATTTTATTGCTTCAATTATTTAGTATTATACCTCAGTATATGTAAATTTCCGCTAGCGTACTGTTTCCACAAAATTAAGACCTACACCTTAAATAAGCGCTAGCACGATCTTTCTAGATTATTTTAATATAAGACCTACCCCTAAAATAGCCGATCTCTCTGGCCGAGGGGTTACACGACTTTCTCCGTAATTCCGTTTATCCACGCAGGGTCCCGCAGCGCGAGAGAATTGGAACCAGTTCTACCCGCGTTGGTGACTTTCAGGATAAATAAACCGGCTGCTCAGAAAGCAATGGCAAACTACTGAGGGTAATCTTGACAGGAAATCAACAATCAGCTGAAAGATGCTGTTGTTGACAGCGATTTCCCGTAAAGGATAAGCAAAAAAAAAAAAAAACACCTAAAATAAGCCGTAGTTATGATCGTCAGCTATAATGAAATTATTAAAGGTGCACTTGCATTCAAGTGCTTTGTTGATGGCATGGACTTTTCTAAATACTAACTCTCCAACATGATTACCATAGATGACACTGGAGTGTTTATGGCCTAGGATCTCAAACGACAATTATGGAGAATTATGACGATGATCCAGAAGAAGATGGCAGGACTGCATTTGAATACATGCAGAATTTTGTACATGAATAAATGTAAATTTTGTATCTGAAAAACAAAACAAGAATAAATAAATAATATAAATAAAAAATCCCCCGTCAATACGCCGTAATGCATATTCTGAAGCTAAAATTAAAATAAGACCCACTCTTATCTTCGGGGAAACACGGTTGTTAATAGACAATTTAGCTGGTAATGACATGAGCACAGAAGGGCACGGATTCGACGCCCCGGTCAGTCGTCTAGGGAAGTGAAGGGAAGACAGGTCACCTCTTCCTCCGTGCATCCATGCCTGGGAAATGTGATGGCGCTATCACAACACATTCCCATAGCAAGAAACTGCTTCGGGACCAATTATTTAAGTATTTATATCATAAATTTGGAGCCGCGGCAGCCCATCTGCTTGAATGTTTGCCTCTCCGCCCACTGTTCATACGTTCGAATCCCAGTGCAGATGGAACGGTGTTTTCAGTTCATCTGGACACCAGGTCGACCAGTCTAAAACTGGTGCCAGGATATTTTACTATAATTTTATACGGCTGGTGTGATTCGGCAGCGGATTGCGTCGCGTTGGTTACTTAAGGAGGATATGTGAGCCGGTCGTTCAGAAAGCAATGGAAAACTACTGAACTTAAAACTTGCCAAGACATAAATAGCAGCTGAAAGATGCTGGTGTTGACTGCAATGTCCCGTAAAAGGTATGCGAGAAAAAAAAAAAAAAGTGCGATACTGAGTACACAGCTTATCTAGTGTCGACTGGTATGCATTTTTTTGCACTGGCCATGCGGAGGTGCGGGAAAATGAACAGACTGATATGCTGGCCGGTAATGCACCTCTTTGTGGTCGATTACCTAAGGACAAGGGAGAGGTGTTCTTGCGTCCGTGGGACCACGTGGAGAAGGCGAGGGAACAGACTAAGAATCCTTATGTGGAAAGAATGAGATTGCAGGGGAACGGGAGAGGTTCTGGAAGAATCTCACAACTGAGAGGGAAGACCAGGAGAACTGTCAATCAGATAACGGTTGGAACGATTAGTAGTGTGACTATTTGCTTGCTGTTGACCGAGGGAACGGAACGCGTATGGGAATGTCTTGAGTGCAGTGTTGTCGATTCTTAGCTCAACTCAACTCTACTCAACCCATCTCAACTCACTTCTACTCAACCCATCTCAACTTAACTCAACTCTACTCAACCCATCTCAACTCACTTCTACTCAACCCATCTCAACTTAACTCAACTCTACTCAACCCATCTCAACTCAACTCAACTCTACTCAACCCATCTCAACTCAACTCTACACATCCCATCTCGACTCAGCTCTACTCTACTCAACCCAATTCATCTCAACTCAACTCTACACAATCCATCAAAACTCAGCTCTACTCAACCCAACTCAACTCAGCTCAGCTAAGCTCTACTCAACCCATCTCAACTCAACTCAACTCTAGTATCGGTTGGTATATACAAATATGGCGCTAGCACCATAGACCCAGGAATCACGATAACATTGGCTGGACACTCGCCTGTCTGCCAATGGGCCTGGGATCGAACCTCATCGGGGCAGTGTCGAGTTGTCAAAATTGACTCGGACTCCCAGGTTAACCCAGCCTAAAATGGGTACCAGGAAATGCTGTGGGAGGTCAAGGCGGCCGGTGGGATACTGACCACATCACTCACCTAGTGCCCACTGGGCTTCAAACACACGAGTCTGGCATCATCTGCCCAATGCTGCTCGGGTGCGTAGAGGGGACCCTGGCTTACTGACTATATACTAGATACACCCGGAGAGTGGAACGGTCTTTTATATTTGAATAATGAAGACACAAACAATAGATTGCACGATTTACTGCCTGGTATGTTTCGCTGCATCTCGTCAGGTACACACTGCAGAAATCACACACGCAATGAGATAAATACTGCAAGCTGAATTATACAATATACATATTCACACAGTAATTTGAACTGAATACCACGATAATGTTAAACTGACTATCACGTCTTTTTGTTTGCACAGAGTTGGCTTATGTATATGAATGGTTAGTGCCACTGCCAGTTTTAACATTCCCTTACATTTGAATCTAACCACACACACCCACACCCATATATATATATATATATATATATATATATATTATATATATATATATATACTCGAACATTTACGCACATGTGCTTGTGTGTATGTATGCATATATCTATACACATGTATGTGTGTGCGTGTGCATGTATGTGTGTGTGTGTGTGAATGTGTGTCTGTCTATGTGTATGTATTATGCGTGCATGTATGTGTGTGTGCGTATATGAATACGTTTGTGTACAAACATGACAGCATAACAACACCGATGTCAAGACACGTGCGTACAACCAGCTTTAACACCGTGAGACTGGGATGTACAACCTCGTGTTCTGACACAGAGGCTGGGGTAAATGTCATCTACTCACCAACAGAAGCAACACACACGAGAGGGTCTGCTCCCGGTTCCTGGTGAGCTCGGCGCCGACCCCGGCGAACTGGAGGATTCAGGGCCATGGTCCGATAGCGAGTTATTCCGCATTCTGTCTGAGCGCGGTGAGGCCATCGTTCGCCGAACGGCAGTGGCCGCGCTCATCTGAAAATGGTAAAATTAGAATGTGACATAACTGTTATAATGGTAACAGCTGAAGCAACAAAAGATAGTAATTAATATACAATGAACATTAATGACAGTAAACCTAATGACGAGACGAGAGAGTAGAAATGTATACAGTAGTAACAGGTCACTTTATTTAATATCTCAGCCAGTGACTGAAGTCGTTGACTCTTAGAATACACTCTAGCAGTCGACCACACACTCAACCGGAAGTGATCGACAAGACATTCAATTGATATAATTGTTTATTGCACAGAGTTTTGCCCGTGACACGTATTTTGATTTTCTCAGATCTATATTTTAGTTCGAAGTGTTCAATAAATAATTTGGGACCGTTATTCGGAAGAGTGGCAGGACATCTAACTCTGAATGCTCCTTTTTCTATCGCCATTTGCGAACATAAACAACGTGACCAGCCGCGACTGCGAATAACACTCCCTACTGGTAGGCGTTATTCACGGCGCGCTACGTATAATCACATCGAATATTAAACCTGCGACCTACCACGCATGTCGAAGGTGGTGACTGAGTAGGAGTCCGACCGTGTGTTCATCATCATGTGCCATGCCGCTAAGTGTGGGCAGTCAAGCTTCGCCATCTCAAACGACCACCAACGTTAGTTAGTTAGTTAGTTAGTTAGTCGACAGATCATCCTCATTGCACATCGAACCATTCATTTCATAAGTGCTCGGATCCCCTCCTCAGCAAATCCCGCAGCGTGTAGCCGCTCACGACACCAGTTCTGTGTTGGTTTATTATTATTCTATTGGCTTCCTGCGTAGTGTTCTTTTTCGGCCACACCTCTTTTAACTTGCTTTTCTCGCAGCCTGACCATGGTTGTAGATTCCCAGTCATTGCTTGGTTCTCGTAAACGACTTACTTCTAGTAGAGCATTCAGAATGTCTGCCTGGTCCATGGCTCTCCGCCTTCCACAGTCACCCTACCTGCAAGTCTGTCAGCCTGCTCATTCCCTTGTACAACCGCATGCCCTGGCACGAAGATTAAACTAATCTTTGCCAGCCGAGACCACCCCAGAGACAGCAGCCACTCTCTTCGAACCCACCCCATCTCTATCCTCCTGAGTATAGTCATTGAGTCACTAAGGACACAAGCCCGATTGAATGCCTGTGTCTCGAGCGATCACCAAAGTCGTTGATCAACTCCGTGTTCTTGTCTCGACCATGCCACGTGACCAAGCTATCCAAATATTTATTTATTTGCCTTCCCCTTGTTCTTTTCCCCTCACTCTTTCCAGTTGAATCCATGCTCTCTAGTTTATTTCTTCATAAAACGTGCACACACATTTTTACTGTCTGCGTATAATTTCTCTGATTAATTTCCAGTTTTCATTTGCTTCATATATGACTTGCACATTTGTGATTCTGTCTATAAATGGTATTCTTTGCATTTTGCCCAGAAACCACATGTCCACTGCCATCATATGTTTGTCAGCTTGTCTGCTCATTGTCCACGCTTCACATTCATACAAAAGTGCAGGTTCTATGTAGCACTTCAACACTATTTTTCTCGTTGCATTTGACATCTTTTTATTGGTCAGTATGTTTTCCATCTTGTAAAAGTATACTTTCGACATAGCGGTTCTTTTCCTAATCTCTTTATGGCTGCTCCCATCAGATGTTATGACTGTTTCGAGATAGCTGTACCGATTCACTTTGTGGTATTTTTTTTTCTGATTAGTGAAGACCATAATCTGTGTCTTCTTTCAATTTTATTATAACCCCAGTTGTTCACTGTGTGCAACAACTACATCTATAGCATGCTGCAGATCATGTTCATTATCGGCAATTAATACTTTATTATCCGCATATCTGATGTTATTTATGTTATGGCCCTCAATAGTGATTCCTCATATATCTTCTACATTTCTGAAAATATGTTCACTGTATAGAGAAAAAAGATCTGGATACATTACACATCCTTGTCGCACACCTCTCTTAATATGAATAAAATTAGGTGGAACTGCGGTAAAGTGTAAACAATATAAAATGACACAAAGTAGTGTAGCTTTACATAACATAGTTAAGACACAACAAGACGTTGCGGCGATTAGCCTTCATCAGCAAACAAACACATTCACAAACACAACATACAGTGTTTCTCTCTCTCTCTCTCTCTCTCTCTCTCTCTCTCTCTCTCTCTCTCTCTCTCTCTCTCTCTCTCTCTCTCTCTCTCTCTCTCTCTCTCTCTCCTCTCTCTCTCTCTCTCTCTCTCTCTCTCTCCTAACGTCTTGCTTCCCTGTGCCTACCTACATCACGTGTATTACCAGTGGTTGGATCCTATACAGCCCCAATAACTCAAGCACTGGGCGATTTGATCCTTAAATATGATGTATAATAATCAGCCATACTGACTATGTCATAGGGAACAGTATGAGTGAAGCGTCGTACTTGTAGACCGACGTACTCCGCATACCGCATGTGGTATCTCTTTCTCTCTCTCTCTCTCTCTCTCTCTCTCTCTCTCTCTCTCTCTCTCTCTCTCTCTCTCTCTCTCTCTCTTCTCACATATACTTTGCATGCCCATATACCAGCATTTTGTCTGTTGAGGGGTGTCTATGTATGTATGTGCGTTCACGCATATCAGTCTACCCAGACTTTAAGACTCGCCCCTATAATAACATATAGGAGCACATAATGGGGTCTTGGTTAGTACCACCATCAATCTTGCGCGCCTCATGCTTCGCTAGTACATCCACTGTGATTGCTCAGATACCCTTACCAGACCAGTTATCGTCCTGCCATCCTGCCCCGCCCCCCTTCGTTCTATGTGCTCACTGAACCGTAACACCTAGCGCTGAGTATAAGAATACATCAGAGATTTTCTGAGTTGCTTACAGATCCGGACTGTGAGGTGAGTATGAACATTTTCTCTATTAACATTTTTTTCAATTACATTTTCTTCAACTAACATTTTTTTCAATTAACATTTTTTTTTTCAATTCTCATTTTCTCTTCATTGCTTTCATTTTTCCATGCTTTTATTCTTCTCGTCCTGTCGTCACCTTCTGATGTAGTCACAGGAGATCTCCTTGACTGTATGTTGTGTTTGTGAATATGTTTGTTTGCTGATGAAGGCTAATCGCCGCAACGTCCTGTTGTGTCTTAACTCTGTTATGTAAAGCTGCACTACTTTGTGTCATTTTATATTGTTTACACCTCTCTTAATAGGCTGATATAGAACTACGTAATTATCAGTCTTCATGGCAGCTCATTGTTTCCAACATAAATGTTTTTTTTTAAAAACAAGTTTAAGGTCTTCCCTATCAACTTGTAGATGTGCAAGTATCTTCATCATGTCGACATGTGTCACTTTAACGAAAGCCGTTGTGTAGTAATTGAAACACAGATGTAAGCCCCGTGAGTCACTGGCACCTTTAAAAGAAGCACATATTAAATTAAATGGTACTTAAAAGCAGCGCCGTTAGTCTACTCTTTTTCGATTTCCAACTGCCAAGGGATTTTTAACATGCGCAACAATACATACGGGCGTCCGATCATACTACCTAGAGACCAGGGGGAAAATTAAAGGGTACTAAAAAACTTAAAAAGAGAATAGACTTAATTGCACAGGGTTATGTCCCGTATGGATCGGTCTCTTTCCGCAGGGCGGCCTACCTAAAGCACGAACTCTCTAGCTCCTGCACCGAGAAAATTGCTCTCGTAAACCGAATGACGGAGTCCGCAAGCGAACCATTTAGCCACTTAGCTTATCCATTTAGCCATGGAGACCCCTAATAATAGTTTCCCACTGTAACCAAACGTAAATGTACTAGAAGGCAACCAAGGCAGGTTGGGCGTGTGGTTGGCTTTCCCACTTCATAGAAATACTTTCTTAGAACTAACCAAAAATCAGCCTCATCGTCATCATTTGAGTGAGTTCTAATATATAGATACGGCGCTGTGCAAAAGGGCTACGAACGCGATTCGCAATCCTGCACACCGCATTCGAAACACAGATGTGGGCGATCTGGCAGCAGACAGTCTAGCTCTGGTTGTCATACAATAGTATGAGCGTATGTCGTTCAGAAAGCAATGACAAACTACTGAACGTAAACTTTCCTAGTTAATGTCAAGCAGCCAAGAGAATGCCATGACTGACTGCGACATCCTGTAAAGAACATGGAACTAACTTTTAATTACGTAAGAGTTTCCACTTGTTGCCATCAACATGATATTATATTGGTTATATTTTACAATGACAATACAAACAGCTGCTTTCACACCAGTCATCAACAAACACTATTTGATAAAGCTCGAAACCGTCAGACTTAAATGACAAATAACATGCTCACTCGCTGGGGATCGAACTCAAACCATCTCACAATCAAACCATCGCACCATATGTATAATGCCCTACCAACTCGG
Organism: Cepaea nemoralis; assembly: GCA_014155875.1. Classification (NCBI taxonomy): domain Eukaryota; kingdom Metazoa; phylum Mollusca; class Gastropoda; order Stylommatophora; family Helicidae; genus Cepaea; species Cepaea nemoralis. Next base: position 56,800 of record JACEFZ010000331.1, on the reverse strand, counting down.
GTTCTTTTAAAGAATGTAGTAATGGAGTCAAGGTTATAAACACCCATTCACACCCCCCCCCCCCCCCACACACACACACACACACACACATTCTATCTGTCTTGTTAAAGTATTTGTGAAGGCAGCAATATCTGACATGACGTCAGCAGTCTATCGATTTCACTTTGTCATATATTTACTCTACTAATTATAGCTGTCCTTCATTTCGGCAAATGATTCTTGACATTACAGTCTGATACGTGAAATATCATATTTCCCAGATGATGGGCCTACATGGAGCCAGCAATTACCCAATACAATCAGAGCCAGTTGGATGACATGAAATGTGCCGTTGATGGGCAGTTGGGTGGATGGATAGATTGGGTGAGTGGAGGAATAGGTAGACAGATACACAGGCATACAAGTCAAGGACTACATGATACAATATAACAAATAGAATACAATGCAATGAGTGCGAACTCTATATGTAACTAAAAGTTAGTTCCATGTTCTTTATAGGACGTGGCAGTCATCCCCAGCATTCTTTTGGCTGTTTGTAGTTAACTAGGCAAGTTTACGTACTGACAAACGTAAAGATTAATATATTAAGACGGATTGACGGTCGGCAAGACAGACAGAAAAGACGGACGAATGGACAGACAATCAGACTGACAGACCGAGAGACAGACAGACAGACAGACAGACAGACAGACAGACAGACAGACAGACAGACAGGCAGACAGACAGGCAGGCAGGCAGGCAGGTAGGTAGACAGACAGACAGGCAGGCAGGCAGGCAGGCAGGCAGATATATAGACAGACAGACAGACAGACAGACAGACAGAGACAGACAGACAGACAGACAGACAGACAGATAGATAGATAGATAGAACGAACGAACGAACGAACGAACGAACAAACTTTATTTTCAAAGGGTTAAGAATTGGGCACGCAGGCCCGTCTAACATTCTGCCCTTCTATAGATAGATAGATAGATAGATAGATAGATAGATAGATAGATAGATAGATAGATAGATAGATAGATATGTAAGTAGCTTGGTATTTAGGGAGATAAGTAGGTAAACCTAATGCTGTTTCCTACTAGGGCAGGTTTTCGCTTGTGTATAGCAGCACAAACACAGAACTGAGTGTTGAAAGAAGAATAGGAAAAGTAGCAGTCGTATCAATGTAGAATACGAAGGAGTCTTATTTATATATGCTGGTAAATATGTGCAGTCATGGGTGAAAATATCACACGATCATCAGTCTTGGATCAGAACTCTGTCCCATCAATACATTGTGTTAATCGTTTGCACTCAGTCGTGTGCTGACGGTCTAAAGTCACCCGTTCTGCGAATCGAGAAGTAGTTATGTACTAGGCATTTGGAAAGAAGATAGTTTGCCCTCGCTTTCCTTCTTGGCAATGACCACAGCAGTCGGTGACTGTATCCATTGTCTCCATAAAGAGATCATCTGCCTCCATAAAGAGATCATCTGCCTCCATACAGAGATCATCTGTCTCCACAAAGAGATCATCTGTCTCCATAAAGAGATCATCTGTCTCCACAAAGAGATCATCTGTCTCCATAAAGAGATGCTCTGCTACTTGAGACCATGCCAAAGGTCTTCCGGCATCTCTGAGCCTCAATCCACCATCAGCCGCGCAATGTTTCACTCCAATTTGGATGGAAGACTAAACAGGTGCTCCAAGTCGCTCAAGGGTCTCCCGTAAGCTAGTCTTTTGAGGCTCTTTACTTCTCTGTTTGTATGGAATATCCCTACATCGCCATCCAACGCGTGTCCATTTCGTTAAAGTGAACCTTTTTTCAAATGAGGCATTATTCTTCTAATAATTAGGATCATGTCTTTCCATGAAGAGAATTGGCTGGACGTGTGGCTAGAACGCCCCTTCACAACCAGGAGACTTTGCTTCGAATCCTCGGTAAGGTGATGCATTTTTTTCTGTCGGTGGCAAAATTAATACCCTAACTTTCGCAGTTCGCGGCGACTGCACTAGCCAGGCGGCTTTAAATCCCAATGTTCAACATAACCCCGATGTTCAACACCACTAGGTACTATAGGCAGTAATGACAGTTATAGTTCCCACGACATACCCAGAATTGTGGACTGTATTCAGGTTTATGTGCAAAACTACTATTCTCCCTGGTTTAGTTAGTTTAGTTTAGTCGACGGGTCAACATCACGGCACGCGGGTGTAACCCATAAGTGCTCCGTTCTCCTCCTAACTCAAACCTGAGTCTGGAGAAACTCAGCTCAGTGCACGAACTCCGTTGCATCGGCGAGGATCCTGAAATACTTTTGGTAGAATTTTAACTCGAAATTTTGCCCAGGCAGCGCCGTTAGGCTCCTCTTTTTCGATTTCCAACTGCCAAGGGATTTTTTACGTGTGGAACAATACACGCGGGCGTCCGATCTCACTACCCAGAGACCAGGGGAAATTTTATTACTGGAAGTCCAGGTGGATTTTTTAAATATATCCCGGTCCTCACCAGGGCCTGAACCCAGCACTCGAGGCGGACACCATACCTCGAGACCACTCAGCCCCCCTGTGTGCTGTGTTATGAAAGTTTAAATAATATTACAGTGATATTATATGTTGCTAAGTTCTACGGGTTTTAAATAATGTAGATTTAGATCATGTTGCTGTGATGTTATATGTTGCTGAGTTATAAAAGTTTAAATAATGTTACTGTGATGTTATATGTTGCTGAGTTATGAAAGTTTAAATAACATACAGTTAGATAATGTTACGGTGATGTTTTATGGTGCTAAGTTCTGAAGGTTTCAAGCAACCTACATTAGATAATGATAAGATGATGTTATATGTACCGAGTTGTTAAATAATGTAACTAGACAAAGTTAACATTGTAATGTATGTTGCTGAGTTCTGGAGGTTTTAAATAACATAAACTAGACAAGGCTAACTTGACATTATTTTCCCTTGACCTTGGCCAGCAGTGCTGTGTTTTCCTTCTTCATCTGTATGTAGGAGTGACAGTTATCACAGAGTCAATAGTTGATAACACAAAACGTATTGTTCAGCGATTGTGATGTGTTTGATTCTTTCTTTACAATAGATTTTGAAACTATATTTAATCTAAGTTTATTTTCTGTACATTAATTTGTGTCTGTGGTATAGCAATTTCTTTCTTTATATTAGTTTGAGTGTCTTGGTTTATCTAATTCTTTCTTTAAATTAGTGTGTATATGTGGTTTAGCTATATCTTTACTTATAATAATGTGTGCGTCTGTGGTTTATCTAATTTTTCCTTTATATTAGTTTGTGTCTATGGTTTATCTATTTTTTCCCTGTATATTAATTTGTGTGTCTATGGTTTATCTATTTTTTCCCTGTATATTAATTTGTGTGTCTATGGTTTATCTATTTTTTCCGTGTATATTAATTTGTGTGTCTATGGTTTATCTATTTTTTCCCTGTATATTAATTTGTATGCCTATGGTTTATCTATTTGTTTTTCTTTATATTAGTATTTGTGTCTATGGTTTATAACCTTGATTTTTCTTTATATCAGTTTGTGTGTCTGCGATTTATCTAATTTTTTTTCTTTATATTAGTTTGTGTTTCTACGGTTTATCTATTTTTTCCTTATATTAGTTTATGTGTCTGCTTACCTAATGCTTACGTTATATTAGTTTATTTGTCTGTGCTTTATCTAATTCTTTCTTTACATTAGTTTGTGTCTCTAAGGCTTATCGAATATCGTCTATATATTAGTTTCTGTGTCTATGGTTTATCGAATATTTTCTATATATTAGTGTGTGTGTCTCTGGTTTATTAGATTCTTTCTTTATTATAGTTCATATGTCTATGGTTTATCGAATATTTTCGATATATTAGTTTGTGTGTCTATGGTTTATCGAATATTTTCTATGTATTAGTTTGTTTGTCTATGGTCTATCGAATATTTTCGATATATTTGTTTGTGTGTCTCTGGTTTATTATATTCTTTCTTTATATTAGTTTGTGTGTCTATTGTTTATCGAATATCTTCCATATATTAGTTTGTGTGTCTGTGGTTTATCAAATAACTTCTATATATTAGTTTGTGTGTCTGTGGTTTATCGAATATCTAGTATATATTAGTTTGTGTGTCTGTGGTTTATCGAATATCTTCTATATATTAGTTTATGTGTCTATTGTTTATCGAGTATCTAGTATATATTAGTTTGTGTGTCTGTGGTTTATCAAATATCTTCTATATATTAGTTTGTGTGTCTATTGTTTATCGAATATCTAGTATATATTAGTTTGTGTGTCTGTGGTTTATCGAATATCGTCTATATATTAATTTGTGTGTCTATAGTTTATCAAATATCTAGTATATATTAAATATTGAGCACAACCCACTACTGGCAACGCCGATCGCATTCTGGTATGAACCTAAGGCCTATCCACGTCAATATGGAAGCACTATACTCGAGTTTCGCCCTCATTTGAGCTCGTCAGTAGTGCATATCCCTGACCGGATCCGGAAACAGTCCCGGATCACGCGTGTGAAGCGGGTGTGTAACCACGCGGCACACACTGGACACACCAAATTATCATAACAGAACATCACAACGCTACCCATCGTAGGCTATGCTCTAACCCTGTAAGTGTCGTGCTTCGCCTGTTGCTGATTGGATTGTGGTTGTTGTCGTAGTTGCCTTTGTTGTTATTATGAGAATCGACACACAACCCGTTGGAATGAGTGTCTAGCGCTTGTACGATTTGAAAAACCGCAGTTTAATGACACTTTACGTGGAAACAAACAGCAGTCATAAGAAATTGACAACCAAATGAGAACGTTTCAATACATTAAACAAGGTTTTAGGTAGGGTTGAGTACTATTACTGGATCTGTTTAATATATACGGTGAAATAATAGTCAGATAAATACAAGACATGGCGAGAATATCAGCATTTGGGCATAATGTAAAATAATAAAAAAATCTCAATTATGCTGATGACATGGATTTGGTCGCTTAAAATGAAACGCAGCTACAAGAAATGATGGATATATTTGCAATAGGAAGTTAAAATAAAGAACTTAGTCTCAATAACAAAAAACAAACAAACAAACAAACAAACAAACATTTAAAAAAGACAACAACTCTAGAAGTAATGGTTATTACAGAGGGAAAAATGTCTTCCGAAATGGAACATCAAAATGAATGTACCAAATATGAAACAAGTTAAGAATTTTAATCTAGGTATTTTGGATAGTTTAGTAACAGCAGATGGAAGATGTGTTAAGAAATTTAAATAAAGTATAATCCTAGCAAAGCAGCATTTCACAAGATGAAGAGAGTCTCATCTCATCTCATTATCTGTTAGTATATATTAGTTTGTGTGTCTGTGGTTTATCAAATATCTTCTATATATTAGTTTGTGTGTCTGTGGTTTATCAAATATCTTCTATAAATTAGTTTGTGTGTCTGTGGTTTATCAAATATCTTCTATATATTAGTTTGTGTGTCTATTGTTTATCGTATATCTAGTATATATCAGTTTGTGTGTCTATTGTTTATCGAATATCTTCTATATATTAGTTTGTGTGTTTATTGTTTATCGAATATCTAGTATATATTAGTTTGTGTGTCTGTGGTTTATCAAATATCTTCTATATATTAGTTTGTGTGTCTGTGGTTTATCGAATATCTAGTATATATTAGTTTGTGTGTCTGTAGTTTATCAAATATCTTGTATATATTAGTTTGTGTGTCTGTGGTTTATCAAATATCTTCTTTATATTAGTTGGTGTGTCTGTGGTTTATGGAATATCTTCTATATATTAGTTTGTGTGTCTATTGCTTATCGAGTATCTAGTATATATTAGTTTGTGTGTCTGTAGTTTATCAAATATCTAGTATATATTAGTTTGTGTGTCTGTGGTTTATCAAATATCTTCTATATATTAGTTTGTGTGTCTGTGGTTTATCAAATATCTTCTTTATATTAGTTTGTGTGTCTATTGCTTATCCAGTATCTAGTATATATTAGTTTGTGTGTCTATAGTTTATCAAATATCTAGTATATATTAGTTTGTGTGTCTGTGGTTTATCAAATATCTTCTATATATTAGTTTGTGTGTCTGTGGTTTATAAAATATCTTCTATATATTAGTTTGTGTGTCTATTGTTTATCGAATATCTAGTATATATTAGTTTGTGTGTCTGTGGTTTATCGAATATCTTCTATATATTTGTTTGTGTGTCTATTGTTTATCGAATATCTAGTATAAATTAGTTTGTGTGTCTGTGGTTTATCAAATATCTTCTATATAGTAGTTTGTGTGTCTATTGTTTATCGAGTATCTAGTATATATTAGTTTGTGTGTCTATAGTTTATCAAATATCTAGTATATATTAGTTTGTGTGTCTGTGGTTTATCAAATATCTTCTATATATTAGTTTGTGTGTCTATAGTTTATCGAATATCTTCTATATATTAGTTTGTGTGTCTATTACAGTCAAAGAGAAATTTACAGATGAATTAAATGTAAACTTGCAACTCTGCAAAACCCTTTGGAGGAAAGCGTTGACCAAACTTGTTTGAACATCAAGAATACAATTCAATCTACCGCAGAAGAATGTCTCGGTGTGTTAACCACGCATAGAAAGAACAGATGGTTCAATCAAAAATGTGAAGGAGCAGTCATTAGGAAACAGAATGCTAGACATTTATGGTTAAATGACATCAACAACATCCAAAAGGAAGAGCATTATAGAAATGAATGTAAAGAGGCTACAAAAATAGTCCGACAGCAGAAGCGAGAATATATGAGTAATATAATCAAAGATATGGAAACTAATCACCAGAAAAATGAATCCAGAAAGTTTTTTAAAGAACTAAAGTCAATGAAACGAGGGCACGAACAACACATATGGTTTAAAAGACAAAAATGGGAATATGATAAATACCAATGAGGAAATGTGCAACACATGGAAAGAATATTTTGTTGAATTACTAAATTGTGAAGCTCCAAGTAAGACTTTCCCACAGGAAGAGGTTCTAACATGTGAACCACAAATTGAAGAACCTACATTTGAAGAAATCCTATATGTAATCACACGACTTAAAAACAATAAGGCAACTGGGACTGATGGAATTGCTACTGAATTTATAAAGGCAGGTGGCCATGCATTACATCTAAAGCTATACGAACTAATAATAAAAATCTGGAGGACAGAAGAATTACCCCATGACTGGAAAGAGTCATTATTGATACCTATCTTTAAGAAAGGAGACAAGTTCCAATGTGAAAATTATAGAGGAATATCACTACTGTCCACAAGCTATAAGATACTTTCCGCAGTATTACTAAATAGACTAAAACCATATTCAGAAGACTTATTAGGTGACTACCAGGCGGGTTTTAGACAAAACAGATCAACAATAGATCAGATATTTATCTTACGACAAATAGCCGAGAAAAATTGGGATTATAAAAGAGATCTCCATAACATTTTTGTGGATTTTAAAAAGGCTTATGATAGTGTCCATAGGAATAGTCTATGGGATGCTATGCAGGAATTTGGAATACCAAGGAAGTTAATCAACATGACCAGACTATGCATGGAAGATACTTATAATATAGTAACATATAAAGGCAGGAAATCAGACCCTTTCCAAATAACATCTGGCTTGAAACAGGGTGATGCACTATCGCCGCTACTCTTCAATCTGGCTCTAGAGAAAGTTGTAAGGAAGGTAAAGGAGGAATGTGATATTGGAGGAACATCCAAGCTGCTTGGTTATGCAGATGATATAGATATTATAGGGCAAAGTGAACAAAAGACATTGGAAATATTGACTCACTTAAAGGAAAAAGCCCAACAGATGGGGCTAGTTATCAACCAAAATAAGACATAATATATGGTAATTTCAAGAGACGGAATGGCTAAAAACTCTGGCCACATACAAATAGATAATATGACCATTAAAAGAACGGAAACATACAAATACCTGGGTAGAATCTTCAACTGCTCCATCCTCATAAGGGAAGAAATACAAACTAGAATCAACTCTAGAAATAAGATATACTATGCACTACATCTACTAAAATCAAATGCGCTATCTCGTAACACCAAAATCACAATATACAAAACACTAATCAAAACCAGTTGTGCTGTATGGCTCTGAAACCTGGAATACAACGAAAGGAGACGAAGCCTTGTTACAAACCTTTGAGAACAAAATTTTAAGACGCATCTTTGGACCCATTAGGGATACACAAAGTGGAGAGTGGAAAAGAAGAAGTAACAAAGACATTTATGATCTGTTTAAGTCCCCGCTAATCACTGGTATCATGAAGGCTAATAGACTACAATGGCTGGGGCATATAGAAAGAATGGAAGATAATAGGGAAACAAAACTCGCTTACACTCAGGAAATAAATGACCGTAGACCCTGAGGTAGACCAAGAAGACGGTGGAGAGATAATACATATACAGACCTACAAGCACTTGGAATCAACGACTGGCAAGAGAAGGTCCACCAGAGAGACGAATGGAGACGGATTGTATCTGCAGCAAAGAACCTCAATGGCTCGGAACGCTGAAGAAGAAGAAGAAGAAGTCATATAAGCTCCCGTTCCCGACTATCTGTCTGTCTGTCTATCTGTCTGTCTGTCTGTCTGACCCGGCCCGGCTTCACCCAGTCCTTGGTGGGGAGCATCTCATTTAATTAATATACGTAGTCATATAAGCTCCCGTTCCCGTCTGTCTGTCTGTCTGTCTGTCTGTCTGTCTGTCTGTCTGTCTGTCTGTCTGACCCGGCCCGGCTTCACCCAGTCCCTGGTGGGGAGCATCTCATTTAATTCATATACGTAGTCATATAAGCTCCCGTTCCCGACTATCTGTCTGTCTGTCTGTCTATCTGTCTGTCTGTCTGAGCCGGCCCGGCTTCACCCAGTCCCTGGTGGGAAGCATCTAATTTAATTCATATAAGTAGTCATATAAGCTCCCCTTCCCGACTATCTGTCTGTCTGTCTATCTATCTGACCCGGCGTGGCTTCGCCCAGCTCCTGGCGGGGAGCATCTCATTAAATTCACACAGTAACTTAAAAGAATGTCCTTCCACACACCATCCATTATTTTTAATGAAAACTGTTTTTAATCACCTACATGACTGTAGATAACTTCTTTAATCATAAAAAGATGAGGTACAATGTTATGCATTATGCATTATTTTTATGAAAACTTTGAAAATGCCTTAAAGATTATATCATTATTCATTATAACTCATGTGCCTGTAAATAACTATAGACAAAAAGTTTATAAATCTTTGAAAACGATGCAACAATATGACTATAAAGTATATAGAAATGTTATTAAAAGTTATGCCCCTTGAAATAACTTTTCTAGAGTTTCCATTGCTATATAGAAATTATAATGAAAAATGAAATATTAAATTTTAGTAAGTAAGTAGTCGAAAAAAAAACTAAAAAACTATGACATAAAGTTGCACAGGAATGAAAAGAAAACGTGTAGAAAATTTCATCTCAATCGGATGGACCGTTCGCAAATGCATAAAGAACGGATATACATACAGTCTCTTTTATATATATAGATATGACATATATTGTATATAGACAGACATACTGACAGGCAGGCAGGCAGGCAGGCAGGCAGGCAGGCAGGCAGGCAGACAGACAGACAGACAGACAGACAGACAGACAGACAGACAGACAGACAGACAGACAGACAGATAGATAGATAGATCGATAGATAGATAGATAGATAGATAGATAGATAGATAGATAGATAGATAGATAGATAGATAGATAGATAGATAGATAGATAGATAGATAGATTGATTGATAGAGTTAACGCTGCGCGCCTTCAAGACTTTATTATCTAGATCTGTGGTTGGACGCGACTTGGCATCGTCAAGAAACACGTAGTCCAGCACTAACGTAATGTGATATTTTATGAATATTGACCAAAGACCGATGATCTGTATAGGCGGCACAGAAAATGTCTAGGTGACGGGTGGACAGAGAATCCTTTCCCAAAGAGGACATTAAGCCGAGTAACAAGAATTCTTCTACAGCACATGAGTATACTGAGGAGTCAGGATGAAAGGATTCATATGATAATTATTGTCATCTGAAGAGGATTGGAAATATCCTATATAGAATCACAAAAGGATTTGTGATGTTGTGAATGAAATCAATCTTACTTAATAGAAGGACTCCAGGTTCGACTTAATAATGGAGATATTGTATAATGCATTATAATTGCGAAAACAATGAAGCACGGATTATGCTGGGGATGTGTGTCGATTCTCGAGACTCACTTTACTATGAATAAATGTGTATGGTCAGTCGTTATTCGTGATTCCAACTTCACGGCACAGTGTCACCCCATAATGCTTCGTTCCTGTGCCAGTGAATATCTCACAAAATGCTTTTCATTGCCCCATGTGAAAAATGAAACAGACAGCAGTCCCGACAAAACAACAACACGCACAAGCATGCATGTATAAAGCCGCTCTCAGAATGTCAACATAACAGTCGATGCAAGCAGCCGTCACTAGAAAACCAGCAGTTGCACACACACATTACTGCATAAGGCCGTTGCCAGATTGCCAACACAACAGTCCGCCACTAAAATTACAGTTCATCGTCGATGGATGCGGCTGTCATTAGAAAACCAGTAATTGCACATATCTATGACACACTAGAGTCATAATCTGTCATTTACTACCAATATAGTACATTGCGGTGTATGGCAGAGGGGTCTTTGAGCCTGAGGAATTAAGGCCGCCTGGCTAGTGCAGTCGCCGGGAACTGTGCAGGTTAGAATTTTCTTTTTGCCCCCGACAGAAAAAAATCCCACACCTTACCGAGGGATCGAACCCGGGTCTCCCGAATGAGAGTCCGGCGTTCTAGCCACTCGGACAGCCGCTCTCCACACACACTAGAGTAGCCACTGCTAATACTCAGAGATGGGCACTCATGTCGGAAATATGAATAACGACATACTTTCATTGTGTTTCGGCGTTGTTGGCATACTATTAATTTCAGCCAGTGTCATAGTATAGGGTGTATTTTTAATCTTTGTGCAGTGTTTGAAAATATTGCCGGTCCAGGTTTTGTATTCACCCTCTGTAAAGTTCATGCATCATAATAGGTAAATACAAAACTGGACCGACACTATTTTCAAACCCTGCACAGTCATTAAAAATGTGTGCATGTTATTTGCAGGACGTTGCGGTCAACCCCAATAGCAAGTTACTTTACAAGGCAATTTTACGTATGCGTTCAGTAGTTTACCATTGCTTTCTGAAGAAATCAATGTCTTTTTTTTTAAAGTCCAACTAACCAGTGTAAGGTTCTAAACCTGTACCCCGCGATCACCTCTCTGGAAGTGTTATCTTGAGTGCGTTACTCCTTTCAGCAACGTTGACCTCTTTTTTGAGAATCAGTAAACAAAATAACAAAGTGGATATCGATGGGCAAAGCCGAAGCTCAATACGTGGGGGAATTTAGAGACGTGAGTCAAAGGTAGATTATCGAGGAAATACTCGATTGTGTTAAGTGGTAAAGTTGTGTCCCATTAATAACTTATATTGTGCTCTACTGGTACCCTAAAGCATTCAATTGTTTTGTTACAGGAAGGAGCGACATCATAGTGCCTAGGCCTAGACCGTTGCTCGTCATGGGTGCGAATTCATATCAGTGCGGATTTTTAAAAAGTAGCCTGGACTCTGTTACGTAGTTCATAAATACCGCATACCGCATTCGAAACACAGCAGCGGACGAATTGGCAGCAGACCGCCTCGCGTTGATTTTTATGAAATGGTATGATTACAAGTTGTTCAGAAAGCAATGGCAAACTACTGAACGTAAACTTGCCAAGAAATCATAAACACCGAACCAAGCTGAGGTTGACTGAGACCTCGTGTGAATGATATGCAGCTAACATTGAGAACCTGGACTCTCAGATCTATAGAACCTTAAATGGTACCAGCATATGTTCTTTGTTGTTGCGCTCGCTCGTTTTGAACTCAAGCGTAGTCCATACACACTATTTATAGTAGTGATGGACTGAATGTTGCGTGGGACTTAGCTTTTCCTATTAACAGTCTCCCTCGCCATCAGGCGAACCCACTCCGGCTTCAGAGTTACTTGTAATGAACGTCCCCAAGTCAAGGACGACAGGTCAACATATTAGTCCAGCTGTCCGGTGTAGGGGTTGAACCGCTTACCTCGGCACCAGCACAACGGTACCAGCGTATTTTTTGGGAAGTAAAGGCAATTTGCGGGTTACTGATCACATTACCCAGCTAATACCGGCTGCTCTAGTGCTCTTTAACGTGTACACGAGCAAGATTGCAACCCTAGAAGCACCAGGGGTTGGAAGAATACTAACATTTGCAGATGATATTCTTGCATATAGGCAGGGTAGAGATAGGGAGCAAACAGCCTAGGAGTTACAGGCGACAGTAGACAATGTGATTGACTGGTGCACTGAAATGAGTGCTGTCATCCACCCGGAAAAGGCGGCTGTTTTGTGGTGCTCTCTGGACAACAGGATTGTGAGAGCAGATGTCCCAAGCCTCGCGATAGATGGTAGAAATGTCAGCAGAGAGAACAAACTGAAGTATCTGGGGATCACATTTGACAGGAGCCTATCCTTCAAGGACCATGTGGAGACGGTTGTGACAAGATCTCAAAAGGGACTCAGTGCACTTAAAACTATGGCTGCGAATGGACACAGAGCAGAGAATGCTTTCCAAACTATACCAGCACTTGATCCTCTCAGTAATTGATTATGGATTAGGTCTGCTCACTGTCTCAGAGAGTCAGCTGGTGAAGTTAAAGCGCATACAGAACGAAGCTATGCGGGTCATTCTGGGATGCACTAGAGACACCCCAGTAGTGTGTATGCGTTACATCCTTGGTCTGCCGACTGTTGCTGGTAGGCTCAAGGTGATGCAGGCGAAGGCATACCTCAGAGTAGCTGCAGACACAGACCACCCACTGCATGAGGCGCTGGACGCAGTTAAGGGTCAGCGACTGATAAGAGGGAAATCATGGATGGCTCAGGCAGGAGGATACGATCAGACAGGTGTGCCCCTTGGAGAACATTAGGCGTGGAGAGGAGTGGGTCAGAGTGCCAGCGGAGCAGTCAGAATTGTGCAGAGTTATAATCACATTAAGCCGGGAGTGCAGGGAGTGGCCAGCAGGGGCCACGGAAGTGGAAATCCAGCAACTAATTCAGGACAATGCTCACTCGGGTGATGTGATTATCTACACAGATGGTTCGGTGTCAAGAGGTGAGAAAAGTGGCTGGGGGTTCATAGCCAAAGCCAATGGTCGACGTTTGGGGCAGGAGAGCCTGGCATATGATACCACAACATCCAGCTTAAGAATGGAGGTGGAGGCGGTCACTGCGGCTCTCCGCTGGATGGAGAATACGACACACACACACACATCGTGATTGTAACTGACTCAGAAAGCATGCTGACGAGGGTGAGGACGGGCAGGCTTCGTGCGGAGTGGCTTGCTTCTCTTCGGAGGTCACGGGTGACAAGCATCGCCTGGATCTTTTCTCCGGGGCATGCCGGTGTGCTGGGAAATGAACAGGCGGACAGATTGGCTGGCTCTGCAGAACTTGGTGGAGTATTGATACATGACAAGGCAGACGTGGTTGCGGCCTTGTGGGAGCACGTGCACACCTCGGAGGAGCAAATGGATTACCATGATCTGGCAAGAATGAGACAGTGAGGAGTGACGAGGGGATCTGGCCGACGCTCAACGCTCAGAGGAAAGGCGAGACGGACGTATAATCAGATTGCTACTGGTACTATTAGTGTTGGAACTCTTCGTTGGCTGCTGAGGATGGGGACGGGGCGCTTATGGGAATGCCCCGAATGCTGTGATGTCAATTCCTAAATCAATCAATCAATCAAATACCGGCTGCTCTATTAAATTATGGGTCTAGAACCGTTAGCCTAATGTGCCGTAAGGCGTGCAAAAGAGCTTTATACTTTACTTTGTATGTGTTGAGTGTGTTTTTAATGACTGTGCAGTGTTTGAAAATATTGCCGGTCCAAGTTTTGTATTTACCCTTTGTAAAGTTCATGCAATAAATTAGGAAAATACAAATCTTGGACCGGCAATATTTTCAAACACTGCACAGTCATTAAACATACACCCTGTATATAAATAACCCTACATGCTTTCTGTGTATAACTAATGATTGTGAGAGTGAGAGTAAATGTGTGCCTATGCTACTATCCTATAACAGAGTGGTGAAAACAAAAATTAGTTGCATTGTAAGTCAGGTC
>JACEFZ010000331.1:0-37500 GCA_014155875.1 Cepaea nemoralis | reverse complement strand
GGTTGTGCTAGTAGTAGTAGTGGTGATTGTACTAGTAGTAGTAGTAGTAGTAGTAGTAGTAGTAGTAGTAGTAGTAGTAGTAGTAGTAGTATTAGTAGTAGTAGTAGTAGTAGTAATTACGGTGGTAGTAGAAGTGGCAGCAGCAGCATTATCAGCAGCAATAGTAGTATTACCAATAATATTAGTAGTAATAGTGTAGTGGCGGTAGTAGTAGAAGTAGTAGTAGCAGCAGCAACAGCAGCAGCAGCAGCAGCAGTATTTGTAGTAGTATTGGCAGCAGCAGTATTGGTAGTAATAGTGGCAGCAGTAGCAGTAGTAGCAGAGAAGTAGTAATAGTGGTGGTTCTGGTGGTAGTAGTACTTGTATTGGCAGCAGCAGTAGTAGTAATAGTGAAGTGTTATTAGTAGTATATGACCAATTCTATTACTATGTGGGTTCGAATCAACATCGGGGCATATCTGTAAACTTGTCCTGTGCTCCAAGGTCTACCAAGACTAAAATGGGTTCCAGGAAATGTCTTGGTAAGGAAAGGCTGCTGACGTGATACTGAGTACATAGCTCATAGAGTGCCGACTGGTCTAACAGAATATGGATCTAGCATAGTAACCCATGTGTACATCGCTCCTGTACTTTTTTTTTGTTGTTTTTTGTTTACTTCTGACATTCCTGTTAACAGCACAACCGTGGCTTGTTGAGATTCTGCTGATGATACTAAGATTATCAGCACGGATTACCATATAAACATTGCAGTAACAGTACAGTACAGTAGGACATTCAATGATCTAATTGAACACGACGTAACACAAAATACAAAGCAGTTACCTCCTGTCCAACAATTGAAAGGGCGACAACTGCAGCGTTGATCATTTTGAATAATCTTGTGTAATGCACTACAGTATACCAAGTTCTTGACGAGTGATGATGTGTTTTAATCCGTGAACTTGAAATGAATATATCTTAGATGCACATAGTTGTGTATGGAAGTACACTTATTAATTACTACTAATTTCCTGTTCGCGTAATTATACCCCTTGGTAATACTTGTTTCCCTTTGCAATTTATTTCCTTTGTAGTGATTACACTATTTTGCACCATTTGCACACTGCATTAACAGCCGGAATTCGAAGTGCTGTAAACATCTTAGAATTTACATGTCATTGAAAACGTGTGTCTGGAAGATTGAACACACGTAGCTGCTAATTCAAGATTCCTGTTAAATTAAGTTACCAACTGTTTCTTCAGTACAGGTATTGTACATTTCACACCCTGGTATGTTCGCTCTGAGGTACTTCAGAAAATAGAAAATTATCAGTCACATTTTACCAACACCTGCAGAAAGGATCACATTATTCAACAGTAAATCATAATAACGGTTAAAATATTGACTCGGCGTAGATTTTTTATCTAACAACACAGTTATAAATCCAAAACCATATATTTCCTTACTGAATTTAAACACAGAAGACTCAAACAACATAGTTTCCTAGATTTATTGCCTGGCATATTTCACCTCATTTCGTCGGGTGCATACTGTATATTTATGTATCCATGAAGTGAATTATGCTATAGCTGAAATAATTAATTAACTATGTTTTAAATAGTTCAGCCAAAGTAAAAGTCATTTATTCTCTTCATATGATACATAAGTCTGCAGCATGCGCCCGACGATATGGAGCGAAATATACCAAACAATAACAAATGCAGCATTCTCAATGTCTTTCTAAAGCCACAGTTAGAATTTGATAACGTAAGCGACAACTCAATAAGAGGATGTTAGCATTGTAAAAACCGATACATTTAACTTCCTAATTCTCGTGTCTTAGTTTCATGTTTAGACTTCCACGTCGCTATAATACACACTATAACACTTTTATCACCTCTCGTCAGAAAGGTTTATATTTCCTTGCCCTGTTTCGAAAACTGACTAGTTCATGAATTAAAACAAAAACGCCAGGAGAAATAACAAACTGCCAAGAAACTTCACAATCAATGATAAACGCATTGCAACTGTTACACGTTTTGAATATCTTGGGTTCGTTATCAACAGCAATAGTGACTTTTCAAAGTTAAGTCATACGTAGGCAAGCCATAGCAATGCGGAAGGTAAACAATAGAACGAACCTATTTCCGGCAGCCACCAGTGAAGGAATTAAAGTGACATGTAAGAAAACATGCGTATTTCCTGCAGGAACAAGTGGATGTGAGTCGTCGACCTTTCCAAAATAACTTAATGATACAGAAAGGTTCTTAAAATACACTGGCCCAAGAGAAAGACAAATACAAAAGTAGGGTGAGGGGATTTTCTTGCCTTGAACTCAACGTAGCTCTTACACACAATACTACTACTTCTAGTGTACTGGGCTGATTTGTGTGTGTGGATTAGCTTTCCCTATTACCAGTGCCCCTCGCCATCAGGAGAACCCACTGCGACTTCTGATGTACTTGTAATTTACGTTCCCATGTGAAGGACGAGAAGTCAACTTTTTAGTTAAACTGACGGTGTAGGGGTTGAACCTGCTATCACGGCATCAACGCAGGGGAAGTTTGAGAGCGAGCATACTTATCTATTCTGCCATGCTGGCCTCCTTATATAAGAATAGTCTACAAGATCTGAACATCAAAGAAATCTGGCTCAGAAACGTCTTCGTATCTTGGGAAGTGGAATACTGTATCCGGTTTAATCGTCTCAGTGGTTTGGGAAATGGAATATTTAAACCAGTTTACTTGTCACAGTGGTTTGGGAAATGGAATACTAACCGGTTTAATCGTCAAAGTGGATTTGGGAAATGTGCGACAATAACCGGTTTAATCATCCCTATGGTTTGGGAAATGGAATAAGTTAACTGGTTTAATCGTCTCAGTGGTTTGGGAAATGGAAGACTTTAATCGCTCTAATCGTTCCATTCAAATGGGAAATGGAACTCTTTGACCGGTTTAATCGTCCCAGTGGTTTGGGAAATGGAATACGTTAACTAATTTAATCAAACCAGTGGTTTGGGAAATGGAAGACTTTAACCGGATTAATCGTCCCAGTAGTTTGGGAAATGGAAGAAGACTTTAACCGATTTAATCATCCCAGTGGTTTTTGAAATGAAATGCATTAACCGGTTATTCGTCACATTGGTTTTGAAGAACAGTGATGGGAGACAGTTCGTGGAAGAAACGGCAAGGGACGATAAGCACGAAGAGGGACACAAAACACTGAAGACATCTTGGACATGAAAAGGCATGACACAGAGGAGCTGGTAGAGGAGGGTGAATTTCTTCCGCTTGCTGTGAAGAGAGAGAGCGAGAGAGAGAGAAAGTGATGGAGAAAGGGAGAGAAAGAGATATAGAGAAAGAGATAGAGAGAGGAAAAAGAAATAGAGGGAGACAGAGATTGAGAGAAAGAAAGAGAGAGAAAGAAAGAGAAAGAGAGAGAGACAGAGAGAGAGAGACAGAGAGAGAGAGAAAGAGAGAGAGAAAGAGATAGAGAGAAAGAAAGAGAGAGAGAAAGAAAGAGAAAGAGATAAATAAATAGAGAGAGAGAGAAAGAGAGAATGAGATAGAGAGAAAGAAATATAGAGAGAAAGAAAGAGCGAGAGAACGAGACAGATACAGAAAGAAAAACAGAGAGAGAGAGAGAAAGAGATAGAGAGAAAGAAAGAGAGAGAAAGAGGGAGAATGAAAGATTGAGAGAGAGAGAGAAAGAGAGAGAAAAAGAAAAAAAGAGAGAGAAAGTGAGATAATGTAAGACTGAAAGAGAGAGAGAGTAAAACAGATAGAAAGCGAGAGAGAAAGAGAGAGAGAGAAAGAGAGAGAGAGAGAGAAACAAAGAAATATAGAGAGAGAAACAAAGAAATAGAGAGAGAGAAACAAAGAGAAGGAGAAATAAAGAGAGAAATAGAAGAGAGAGTGAGAGAGAGAGAGAGAGAGAGAGAGAGAGAGAGAGAGAGAGAGAGAGAGAGAGAGAGAGAGAGAGAGGTACGATCTGCAAAGCACCTGCTCATGATAACGATATTATCTTACCTCGCAGGCTTTATTCTTACATTCTCATGCTTTTCTGTTAGCAAAAGTTCACAGAGTTTGACAGCGAGGATCACTGCTGGGGCTAGCGGGGATTACTGCTTGGGCTAAAGTGGGACAAAATGACAGGAAGCAAAAACAAAAAGCACGACCACGAAGTAGATAATTCAGAGTGCCCGCACGGACACAGGGTTGAAGGTGCAACGCCCAGTTGAAGTGGTGTGCAAACACAAGTGTGCTAGGCAGGGAGCTGGCTAACACGCTTGCTCCGTGTTCCCATATTCGGTAGCTTATCGAGTGGAACTTTTGTTGCTTTTATTTGACCTGATAATCTCAATTAGTCCGCTAAAAGTACTGGAGAGATTTGGCCATCATGGATCATAACTTTAGGAAGGAAAAATGCCAACTGCACCTCCCAGTGTTAGAGGTTGCCACGGAGTTACAAACGTAGCTCTGAGGACCGAGTACACACCGGGATAAGTGGACAACATTTCAGCTGAGAAGAGTAGGGCACTCTCGTGTCCTGACAGTAGGAAATGGTTGTCAAGGGCAGAGGTAAATACCCTCATGTGGATGTGTAAGCAAAGGGGAAACCTCCAAATTATCTTCCCAAGATATGAGTATCAACATTTTAGAGCGATCCAGAACACCAAAGACCGAGAGTTGAGGCGAGACATGAACGCCAGCTGGCAAGGCACTTGATGATGATGAATCTTCATTCGATCCAGCCTAAAATGAGTACCAGGAGATCACTCGGAGAAATAAAAGCGGTCGGCGTCATACTGATTCCATCACCATAAGAGTGTTGATGGATCTATACACATACGGATTCCATCACCCTTAGAGTGTTAATGGGGCTATAAACATATGGGATTCCATCACCCTTAGAGTGTTTATGGGTCTATACACATATCGATTCCATCACCCTTAGAGTGTTGATGTGTCTATTCACATACGGATTCCATCACCCTTAGAGTGTTGATGGGGCTATACACATATGGATTCCATCACCCTTAGAGTTTTGATGTGTCTATACACATATGAATTCCGTCACCCTTAGAGTGTTTATGGGTCTATACACATATGGATTCCATCACTCTAGGAGTGTTGATGTGACTATACACATATGGATTCCATCACCCTTAGAGTGTTGATGTGACTATACACATGTAGATTTCATCACCCTTAGATCGTTAATGAGTCTATACACATATGGATTTCATTACCCTTAGAATGATGATGTGACTATACACATATGGATTTCATCACCCTTAGAGTGTTGATGTGACTAAACACATATAGATTTCATCACCCTTAGAGTGTTGATGGATCTATACAAATATGGATTTCATCACCCTTAGAGTGTTGATGGGTCTGTACACATATAGATTTCATCACATTTAGAGTGATGATATGACTATACACATATGGATTCCATCACCCTTAGAGTGTTCATGGGTCAATACACATATAGATTCCATCACCCATAGAGTATTGATGTGTCTATACACATGTGGATTCAAGCACCCTTAGTGTGTTGATGGGTCATTAGACATATGGATTCCACCACCCTTAGAGTATTGATGGATCTATACTCATATGGATTCCAGCAAGCTTAGAGTGTTGATGAGTCAATACACATATGGATTACATCAACATTAGAGTGGTGATGGGTCTATACACACATGGGTCTATTTCCATGTATCTATCCAACAGACCTTAAGGCGCACAGAAGTGGCCTGTAATATGTTATTTATTATGATACAGGCATGTAAAGACATTGGGGTTGAAACGTAAGGCGCAGTGAAGTGACGCCGCAGTAAATGTCGTTGAGTGTAGACAATTTATGTCTGTCTGCCTACATACCTAACTTTATACATACCTGTCCATCTACATATCTGCATAAACACATTCTTATATCCTTACATACTTACCAACCTACCTATTCTTATATCCTTACATACATACTTACGAACCTACCTACATGCCAACCTACCTATTCTTATATCCTTACATACTTACCAACCTACCTACATACCAACCTACCTATTCTTATATCCTTACATACTTACCAACCTACCTACATACCAACCTACCTATTCTTATATCCTTACATACTTACCAACCTACCTATTCTTATATCCTTACATACTTACCAACCTACCTATTCTTATATCCTTACATACTTACCAACCTACCTATTCTTATATCCTTACATACTTACCAACCTACCTATTCTTATATCCTTACATACTTACCAACCTACCTATTCTTATATCCTTACATACTTACCAACCTACCTATTCTTATATCCTTACATACTTACCAACCTACCTATTCTTATATTCTTACATACTTACCAACCTACCTATTCTTATATCCTTACATACTTAGCAACCTACCTATTCTTATATCCTTACATACTTACCAACCTACCTATTCTTATATCCTTACATACTTACCAACCTACCTATTCTTATATCCTTACATACTTACCAACCTACCTATTCTTATATCCTTACATACTTACCAACCTACCTACATGCCAACCTACATATCTACTACACAAATACCTACCTGCGTCTATGTGTGTGTATGTGAATGTGTATGTATGTGTTTATATGTGTGTATGTGTGAGCATGTGTGTTTACGTGTCTACAAGTGTGTATGTGTGTGTATGTGTTGTATGTTTGTGTGTTTGTGTGAATGTATAGGTGTGTCTGTATGTGTGTATATGTGTGTATGTGTGTGTATGTTCGTGTTTGTATGTGTACGTGTGTGTGTTTGTGTTTGTATGTGTATATGTTTGTGTATATTTGAGTGCATGCATGCAGTGCATGCTGAGGAGTGTGTATTTGTATATTATTGAGTGTGTGCATAACTATGAGTGTTTGTGAAAATGATGTAAGTGTGTATGCAGGTATGTACTTGTATGTGTGCGTATGTGTTTATGAATATGTGTATACGTGTGTCTGCCTGTCTCATAATATGGTAATATGCTATGTTTATGTTTACAAAATCCATTTGACATTGTTGTTTTCCTATGTGAATGTAACATGCAGAATTGATGAACGAAAGATGAGTGATTGGAAGGGCCGATTGTAAGATAGGCATGCGCGCACCCTTTGAAAATAAAGTTCGTTCGTTCGTTCATTCGTCGTTCGTTCCGTTAAATTGTATTACGTTTGTCCGTCTGCATACCTGCCTGCACACACACACACACACACATGCACACACACACACACACACACACACACACACACACATACACACACGCACGCACACACAAACGCCTTCCTGTCTGCCTGTCTGTCTGTCTGTCTGAATGTCTGGCTACCTGCTGATCTGTCTGTACGTTCACACACACACACACACACCACACACACACACACACACACACACACACACACACACACACACACACACACACCCACCCACCCACCCACCCACCCACACACACACACACACACACACACACACACACACACACACACACACACACACACACACATCAGTTTGTGTAAAATATGTCTGCTATTTTACGATGCGTAACTGTACGAGTTATATTGCTGTCTGATATATCTCCCAGTTTATCGAATTTATCGATAAATTAGGCTCAAGTTGAGAAAAAAAAAAGAATAGTGAAAAACATAGAGGCCAAATTATGAAAGAGGTTTTAAAAGAGCGAAACAAAGAGAGAGAGAGAGAGAGAGAGAGAGAGAGAGAGAGAGAGAGAGAGAGAGAGAGAGAGAGAGAGAGAGAGAGAGAGAGGATGGTGGCGAGAGTGTGTGAAAGAGAGAGAGAGAGGTAAAAAGTGATAGACTGAGAGGTTCATACCGAGAATGAAAAATAAGGAGAGACAGTAACAATGAGAGAGAGAGAGAGAGAGAGAGAGAGAGAGAGAGAGAGAGAGAGAGGGCGTAAAGAGAGGCTTAGAGAGATATAAATAACAAAAGAGAGGCAGACAAGGTCACAGAGAACGGAAGAGAGAGAGAGAGAGAGAGAGAGAGAGAGAGAGAGAGAGAGAGAGAGATGCAGAGATAGAGACATACAGAGATGGGTTTGAGTGACAAAGAGAATAGGAGACAGGCACATAGAAGGAGTAGGGGCATACAGAGACAGAGAGAGGTAGAGAAAGGCAGAGAAAGAGATACAGAGATAAAGGCATACAGAGAGGGGATAGAGTTACAGAGAGAATATGAGAGAGGCGTAAAGGAGGATTAGGGCATATACAGACAGAGACAGAGAGAGAGAGACAGAGAGAAAGAGAGAGATGGAGAAAGATAGAGATGGAGAAAGATAGAGAGAGAGGGGGGGTAGAGAGAGACAGAGAAAGTAATAGAGAGAGAGAGAGAGAGAGAGAAAGAGAGAGAGAGAGAGAGAAAGAGAGAGAGAGAGGTTAGACGATACACAAGGAGACATACATGTATGTATTATTTCTACTATCACAAATTTCGCTAGACGCTCGCTTGTCGTCCCAGAGGTCATGGTTTCTGCATCAACGCGGATTAGAATTAAAAACCTATCTGGGACGCAGAGGTGTTTCCAAGGCACAAGGGCCAGGTTCTATACTGGCCAAGACCTACTAACACGTCCTAGCTGTGCGTCCTGAGCAACAGGTCCCTTCGGGGTCCTAGTAGGATCGCTGATTCTTCCGAAATCGGAGAGTATCTGCCTGCACGGGGAAGAACCACAGTCTGCACACCAATAAGCCAGACATGGAACAACGGATACTCACGCAAACCTCAGTCCTGTATGACATCACTTTGATGTTGGACAGCAGGATGTCTTCATCCGACATACAGGACTTCACGCTGGAGTTTCACAGCCAGCGAACGCAAGCAAGCAAAACCTATCCTAGGCTCCCAAGTACACCCAGCCTAAAATTGTTACCAGGAAATGTTAGCTGAAAGTAAAGGCGGCTGGAATGACACTGATCACAACACACAACGAATGTCTATACAATATGGGTCTAGAACCGTATGTCCAGTGCGCTTTAAGGCGTATGGACGGGTCCTTTATTTACAATTAAGTCATAACAAGGAGGTAGATGGATAACTTGAACAGTGTTGGTTGGCATGCTTCGTGCAAAATGACTTGCATCAATTCAGAGGTCACAGGTTGTGAGCGTTCGTTGGAACTTTTCTCAAGGACACTCTGTGTGTTTTAAAATGAACAGGCGGATAGATTGGCTGGTGCTGCATTATTGGGAAATAAAGGGGGTGGGGGTGACTTGATGCGTGATAACCAGATGTGGTGAAGGACTCTGGGAGCGCGTGAAAATTGTAGAAGAGCAGATAGACTATCGTGGTCGATAGAATGAGGCAGCAAGGGGTGGTCAGATGATCTGGTCGACTGTCGTCACTCAGAGGTAAAGCAAGACGGACATATAATTAGATGGCAATGGAGCACCATTAGTATTGCAACTCTCCGCTAGCTGTTGAAGATGATGACTGAGCGCATATGGGAATGCCCGGAGTGCAATGATGTCGATTCTTGACTCAACTTAACTCAGCTCAACTCAATTCAACTCAACTCAACTCAACTCAACTCAGCTCAGCTCAGCTCAGCTCAACTCAACTCAGCGCAACTCAACTCAACTCAACTCAACTCAGCTCAGCTTAAACAGTGTCTCATTCATTGCGCACCAGTACTTTTTGCTGGGATAAAATCGGCAACAGTGTGTATGCTCGTGTGCACGGATGCCGGGTGGTGCACCAGTTACACACGTACGCAGGTAGTTACGCACGTATGCGCACGCATACACAAACACACATATACACACAAACAGACAGACAGAAGACAAGTATGCAAGCAGGTAGACAGACATGCATTTGAGAGAAGAAAATAGCATTAACACCGCTTCCTTAGACGGAGCTCGATGAATATCACACACAGACAACAAGCGAATACTATAAGTATAAATGTGCAGATTTCATATGTCAATAAAATCTAACAACATAATGCTGATGGCATGAGATGGCGTCTTGTAGAAATATGTTCAATAGGCGTAATCCAGAGCACCACGCCCCGGATCCGTGGCGATGCATGAACGCATATGCCAATTGTCAGGGCGCATGATGATGATGGCGATCAACACGACGATGACTGCTATAATGATGATGATGACGATGTTGAAGATGATAATGAAGATGAAGATGATGAAGATGATAATGATCATGATGATGATGTTGAATACTGAGAAGAATACTCAACTTATCAAGAAGAGAGGGACGCAGAGGTGTTTTCAGGGCACCAGGGCCGGGATCTATACTGGCCAAGACCTGCTGACATGTCCACGCCGTGCGTCCTGGGCAACAGGTCCTTTCGGGGACCTGGCTGACATCAGTAGGATCGATGATTCCTCCGAAGCCGGAGAGTATCTGCCTGCACGGCGAGGAACCACCAGTCTGCACACCAATAAGCCAAACATGGGACAACGGATACTCACGCAAACCTCAGGTCCGGTATGACATCACATTGATGTTGGACAACAGGATGTATTCATCCGACATACAGGACTTCACGCTAGGAGTTCACAGCCAGCGAACACAAGCAAGCAAGTAAGCAAGCATCAAGAAGAGAGAACATCATAAATTATGTGCTCAGAACTAAAATTGGGGTTATTGCAAAGCAAGATTTAATTAGAAAACAGCAAGTTAAATGATTCGACCACACAACTAGGCTACCAACTGATATAATACCACATCAGGCAATGATGTACAGACCAAATGGAACCAGAATAAGTAGTTGACCATGTAAACGATAGGCGAAGGGAATAACAGAGTCCATGGTAATATCGATACATGAACGAACGAGCGAACGAACGAACAAACTTTATCCATGAGCGGGCACTCTCCCTCTGTTTATACTTCACCTCGACACCACAAGGTACAAGAGGAACATGATGAAATGAGATAAGATGAGATGATGACGATGATGAAGATGATGATGAAGGACTCATTTTCCCGCCTTCTGGTGAAATAGTCGTATGATATTAACCCTGCATACTTGGCCAGTTGGAACTTCAAGTGTGACATGCTCAATATAATGCGGACTCCTTTGCTCCCATGACATTTCCTGATTCCAATGTAAGAC
This sequence comes from Cepaea nemoralis, assembly GCA_014155875.1. Lineage (NCBI taxonomy): Eukaryota > Metazoa > Mollusca > Gastropoda > Stylommatophora > Helicidae > Cepaea > Cepaea nemoralis. The sequence goes on along the minus strand of JACEFZ010000331.1, from coordinate 26,397 downwards.
TGTGTCGACATCGGATCCCAGGTGAGAGAACAAGAATCATCTGCCCGAATCAATTTATAACAATTACTTATCTACCGCACGAACTTAATGCGTTTTAGTGTAATGATAATATCAAACCACCGTTGGTTGGATCTCTCTTAATAAGGACAGTGTGCATATCGGACCTTGTTTATCGTTTTTGCTCTCAATGCCAAGGGAGCGCATATAAATGATCCGATAATTGGTGTGTTTGCGAGTCTGTTAGTCGAAGCGTTTGTTCGGTCTCCACCAATGCTGGTCCGCCCACCTAGAAGTATTGAGCTCGGTTGCCATAGTAACGTTTGTTGATGTCGTGGCATGCGTGTTATTAGATATGCATTTGTGTGCTGGTTTTTGTGTGTTTGTTATCTGATCTATGCAGGTGTTGTCTGTCTGCGGTGTGTTATTACTTGGGGTGTTGTCTGTTTGTGTTGTCTGTCTGTGGTGTGTTATTAATTGGGGTGCTGTCTGTTTGTGGTGTGTTATTACTTGGGGTGTTGTCTGTTTGTGTTGTCTGTCTGTGGTGTGTTATTATTTGAGGTGTTGTCTGTTTGTGGTGTGTTATTACTTGATGTGTTGTCTTTTTGTGTTGTCTGCTTGTGATATGTTATTACTTGATGTGTTGTCTGTTTGTGTTGTCTGTTTGTGGTGTGTTATTACTTGTTGTGTTGTCTGTCTGTAGTGCGTTATCACTTGGGGGTGTTGTCTGTTTGTGGTGTGTTATTACTTAGGGTGTTTTGACTGTCTGTAGTGTGTTATTACTCGGGTGTTGTCTGTCTATAGTGTGTTATTACTCGAGGGTGTTGTCTGTCTATAGTGTGTTATTACTCAGGGTGTTGTCTGTCTATAGTGTGTTATTACTCGAGGTGTTGTCTGTCTATAGTGTGTTATTACTTAGGGTGTTGTCTGTCTATAGTGTGTTATTACTCGAGGTGTTGTCTGTCTATAGTGTGTTATTACTTAGGGTGTTGTCTGTCTATAGTGTGTTATTACTTAGGGTGTTGTCTGTCTATAGTGTGTTATTACTCGGGTGTTGTCTGTCTATAGTGTGTTATTACTCGAGGTGTTGTCTGTCTATAGTGTGTTATTACTCGAGGGTGTTGTCTGTCTATAGTGTGTTATTACTCGGGTGTTGTCTGTCTATAGTGTGTTATTACTCGGGTGTTGTCTGTCTATAGTGTGTTATTACTCGAGGTGTTGTCTGTCTATAGTGTGTTATTACTTAGGGTGTTGTCTGTCTATAGTGTGTTATTACTTAGGGTGTTGTCTGTCTATAGTGTGTTATTACTCGGGGTGTTGTCTGTCTATAGTGTGTTATTACTCGAGGTGTTCTCTGTCTGTATTGTGTTATTACTTAGGGTGTTGTCTGTCTATAGTGTGTTATTACTCAGGGTGTTGTCTGTCTATAGTGTGTTATTACTCGGGTGTTGTCTGTCTATAGTGTGTTATTACTCGGGTGTTGTCTGTCTATAGTGTGTTATTACTCAGGGTGTTGTCTGTCTCTAGTGTGTTATTACTCGGGGTGTTGTCTGTCTATAGTGTGTTATTACTTGGGGTGTTGTCTGCTGCCTCCAAGGGCAAGTAATTAAATACTTCTTCTTATAATCAGGAACTATCTTATGGCCGATATTATGGAACCATTTTTATTTTTATGTGCTCGCTTTAAGCTCAACCGTGGTCTAAACAGGTGTTACTACTTATAGTGAATGGGACTGACGTTTTTAAATCAAGGACGAGAAGTAAACATTTTAGTCCAACTGACCAGAGTAGGAGATGAACCGCTACTTCGGCATCAGCAAGCGGATGTTTAAGAATGAGCAGTCTTATTCGTTCGGTGATGCTAACCTCCATCGGGGCTTCTGAGCTCAACTGCTACAGAAAAGTTCTTAGAATATCATGGACCAAGGCGAAGACAAATACTGACATTCTACGAGACGTGACCCTCGGGGAAAACTGACTCAGAAACGGCGTCATATCTCCGAAACTAAACATGTTTGGCTACATGAAAGGCAACAGTGACCTAGAGAGAACAATGATTTAAGGCAGGGGTGGGCAAACTACGGCCCGCGGGCCGCATGCGGCCCGCCAAGTGATTTTATGCGGCCCGCGAGGGCATTTAGAAATTAAAAAATTTTAATTCGTTTTTAAGTTATTTTGATGAATTTTACAGAATTTCATGTACCGTTATGATGTGTGTCAATAACAAACGTAAGATTGAAGATGAATGCCGTGTTTTTAATTATGAATGGACAACTAAGTACTATTTTATAAAAGTTGGTAGCAAATCAGTTTGCTTGTTGTGTCGTGAGTCAGTGGCTGTCTTCAAGGAGTACAATTTAAAAAGACATTATCAAACAAAACATTCCGATTTCGAATACAATTTAACGACCGAAGAGAAGGAAAGAAATGCCTTGAGTTGGTGAAAAATTTAGAGAAACAGCAAACTGTTTTCACTAAACAGTCTTCAATTCAAGATGCTGCAACTTAAGCTAGTCTTGTGCTGTCACACAGAATTGTAAAACAGAACAAGCCATTTTCTGATGGCGGGTTCATCAAGGAATGTTTGCTAGATGCAGCAAACATTATGTGTCCAGAACAAACCAAAAAACAAATAACAGATTTGACAACATTACTTTATCATGGAGAACTGTGGTCAGACGTGTTGACAAGATAAGTGACAATTTGATGCATAAACTTCAAGATGCAAGTAAACAATTTTTGTGGTACTCTCTTGCATTGGATGAGAGTACCGATGAACATGATACTGCCCAATTATTGATATTTATACGTGGAATAAACACTTCTTTTCAAACTCACTGAAGAGTTACTGAGTGTTGAGTCCTCATCCACAGGCCATGATATATTCAATGCTGTTACTAACTGTATTGAAAGAACTGGGTTGGTTTGGAACACGATGGCAAGTTGTTACAACTGACGGAGCTCGTGCTTTGACTGGAAAAAATGTAGGTCTGGTAAAGTTGATAAGTGATAAGATTAAAGCAGAATATCCAGACCACACATTATTACCACTTCACTGTGTGATTCATCAAGAAAGTCTGTGTAAAACTGTTTTGAATATCAAGCATGTTATTGACCCAGTTGTCAGTGTCATAACCTCATCAGATCAAGAGGACTTAATCACAGACAGTTCAAGTCATTACTTGACGATTTGGAAATCTGAACATTCCGATGTCCTGAACCACACCAATGTTCGATGGCTGAGTCTCGGCAAGGTGTTGAGGCGAGTGGCTGAACTCAGAGAAGAAATAGTGATGTTCCTAGAGATGAAGGGCATTGCATGTGACTTTAATACTAACATTGTCAATAAAGAGTGACAGTTAGACTTTATGTTTGCCATTGAAATTATGGAAAAGTTAAATGAACGGAATGTCAAACTTCAGGGCAATGGTGTGTTTGCACATGAATTGTATGAATATATAAAATCATTTCAGGCAAAACTCTCTCTGTTCTCCATGACAAGCAAGTGAAAAAAGATTTTGTCACTTCCCTTTGCTGAAACAAGAAATCATTTCTGGTGAAATGACTGAAAAATACAAAGCCCAATTAGATGCATTGATTGAAGAATTTGGATGGAGATTCCAAGATTTCAAGAAATTAGAGCCATAGTTCAATATTCTCAGTTCACCTTTTAGTGCAGAAGCTGATACAGCCACAGAGGACATACAGTTGGAGCTGCTTGACTTACAAGCAGATCATGACCTGAAAGAGAAATTCAAGACAGATGGTTTGCTGGATTTCTATGGATCTTTATCACAAGAATCATTTCCCAACTTGAAAAACTTTGCAGCTAAACTGTTATCATTATTTGGATCAACATACATTTGCGAAAAAGCATTCTCTTGGTTGAAGATCAACAAATCTAAGAATAGGCCTTCATTGTCGGACTGCAACTTGCATGCTGTCATGCGAATTTCAACTAAGTAAACTTGCTCCAGATTTCAAGAATATGTCAAAAATTGCAAGCAGTTACATACATCTCATTAGAAATCAACAACTGAAGTGACAATGTAATCGCTGTGTGTCTAAATTAAAGCCATTGATAGATAATAAAGAATATTTGTTATAATAACAAGTTGTAAAATCGTGTTAACAAATTAGTAAAAGTGTTTGTCCATATTGTCAAATATAATGTTTAAGTGTATAAGTAAAATAAAATTGCAATAATTAGTTATTTATACTGCTTAATAACCTATAAATAATTAATAATTACTTATTGCGATAGGTTGCTGGAAACAATATGAATATATATATATATATATATATATATATATATATATATATATATATATATATATATATATATATATATATATATATATATATATATATATATGCGGCTCGCCAATAGCTTTACATTTGTCAATGCGGCTCTCCGCAAGAAAAGTTTGCCCATCCCTGATTTAAGGCATGGTTCTTGGATGAAGAAATAGGAGTAGATCAGCGCCAATATGGACACTGGTCATTGCAGAAATATTGAGCATGGGTGTTTACGTTGTGTGTGTCCCATGCGTTCAAAGTGTACAATATCAAACATTGGGGGTTAGGTAGCGGCGTTAGTGAGGAACATAAATGCAACGTTATTGTGCCGAGAAAAGTCAACATTTTGTATGTCGTGTAGCTGTTAAAGTGTAAAATAGCAAGTATGTGGGTATTGTTAGTGGCGCCAGTTGCATAAAGTGTCCCAATATACGTGCATCAAGAAACTTCACACTTTTATTAGCAAAATGCTTACATATGTATAATAGCAAGTATTTGGGCATAGACAGCGGCTACACTGAGACACAGAGATGCAACATTAATATGTCAAGGAATGGCAACGTTGTTGTGTGATCTGTAACGTTCAAAGTGTACTATAGCAAGTAGTGGACATAGGTAGTGGTACACATGGGGTATAGAGTTGCAACAGCATATATCATGAACGACATAAAGAGACAACAATTTTATAATGATACAATAGTCCAGTGAGCCGTTCTTTACATATTTACTAAACTCTTCTGAAACATAAACACTTTGTCGACTAAAGATGTATGCAATATACTTCCCGGACCACAAATGAATTTTCAGCAAACTTCTTACAGCCCCAAAAGCAATTGTCCACAATTGGGGTTATAGTTTGGGCCTGACTATAAAACCACGACATTAACACGCCAGCCAGTCGCATTGTTATAGATATCTCAACATTGAACTTGGATTTGCACATTCTAACCCGCATGTGGTTAACATAAACAGCACGAGACGGTAGTTAAAAGTTAATTGCATGTTATTTCACAGGACGTCGCAATGAACCCCGGCATTTTTGAGAGATTTGTTATTTACCAGCAATTGGTTTATCTTTTCTACGTTCAGCCAGTCATTCATTCATTCAGTAGAGTGTCCTTTGCAGAACCTCGCTCCCATAACAACCTTCCTGAAAGCCTTTCGATCATAAGCAAGGTTTCCCGCGTCCGATACACCCATCTGGAGATCATCCGCCACATCCTGCACCCATCTTCTCTTTGGCCTTCCTCTTCCTCTCTTCCCAGGCATATACCCCTCCATTATTTTCTCTCCAAACTTTCGTGACGTTTCAAGTTACCAAAATATTTCAATTTTCTTTGTTTTATCGTCTTTAATAGCCAGCCTGCTTCAATATTCAGCTCTTGAAGTACGTTCAGTAGTCTGCAATATTATGGTAGTCTCTAAGAAGACAGAAATAGCACAGCGTAATATACGAGTAAATGGGAATAATCTTAAACAAGTCAATGAGTACAACTATCTCGGAACATCTGATGGGAGATGCCTCGAGAGACAGCGTAGGAGCGCAATTGGGACAGCACAAACCGTACCCTATTGCGAGAAAATGCAACCTAAAGACTAAATGTCATGGCAGGGCAGAGCAGGCCATGGAGTCCTAAGTCCTGGTCAGCAACTGGTCTAGGATCAAAGCTCTGACATGCGGACAGTTGTAGTATTGTTTTGCTGATCCAGCAAATTCTGCAGCTTGCCTTGTTCCAGGTTTATTGGACTTAACTTTCTCCTGGAGTAAACTAGGCAGGCCGAGAGAGGGGTCATGTTGCATGGGAAACACATGGTCTCTACAATTCAACCTAGGCTTTGTGTTATGCAGAAGACAAATAGAGAAGGGATTCCTGGTCTCCGCGGTGGGTTATAGTTAGTATGCCTTTTTTTTGAAGCACAATGTAACAAACTATCGCCTGTGAAGACGACAAAGTGCCAGCAGTAGTCATAAGTGATTATTATATTAATTCTTCCTGTCACAAACGGTTATAACAATAATACCGCCTGTCACAAACGGTTGTTACAATAAAACCTTCTGTCACAAAAGTTTATTCTATTAATACGTGCAGTCAAAAGTGATTATTACAATAATGCCTTTGTTATAGACGGTTATTGCGAGAGGGCTTCAAATGAAAACGTTACATGTTTTGTGTGTATGTGTGTGTATGTGTGTGCGTGTGTGTGTGTGTGTGTGTGTGTGTGTGTGTGTGTGTGTGTGTGTGTGTGTGTGTGTGTGTGTGTGTGTGTGTGTGTGTGCGTGCGCGCGCGTGTGTGTGAATATTTTCTGAAAAACGTAAAAAACAAATGTATCATTTTTTGATGTAGTCACCTCTGCGTTCAAGCAAGTCCTCCAGCTCTGAAAAAGTGCTTGAATTCCGGTAGAAATCAAATTCTCTTGGTCGCATGTGTAACCACTCATGCACCACCTGCTGTACCTCTTCATCGGACCGAAACATTCTGTAACTTCTTACTCCACTAATAGACTTGCTGGACTAACAGGCATGCATCACCATACTTGACCTTTATTCGCTGATGAATATCAATAGGTTACACCCCTTCAGTGATTAAAAAAAAGGGATAACAGAACACTGATCCTCTTTGGTGCATATCAAAAATGGGGCGGCCATCTTTAAACTATCCGTATGACGTCATCGTGTTCGTCTGAACATGATGCCACATGCGTAACATTCTTGACACCCTTAACAACATAATGACAGGCTACAAGACAATGGCATGGTTATTGAAATTTCTATCATACGTGTAATGTTTTCATTTAAAAAAAAAACAACTCCTATTTTCTTCGCAAACTGTTAATACAATAATATCTTCTCCACAAACGGTTATTACCATAATACCTTCAATCAAAAACGGTTACTACAATAATATTTTCTGTCACAATCCATTATAATAATAATATCTCTTGTCACAAATTGTTACTATCTTAATACCTTCTGTCACAGATATTTTATTGATACCTTCGGTCACAAAAAGTCCTTATATTACACTGTTAAAGCAACAATAGACTTCATTTCAATTCTAAATTACCACCGCGGTAGTGGAGGTAAAACACACTGAGTCTTACAGTAACGCTGGCCTGTCTATGACAATTACAATGTGAGGTATCACACTGCGGGAATCCCCAAACATTCGGGGCACAACACGGTTGTGCATTCGGAAACTATCACATTACACTTGTTGAGCGCACCTCAGAATTGGTAGAATATGTCAAGCTGCCCCTCATTTGTGCTTTTGATTTTTTTTTACTGTACGTATTGATTTCTCTCTACATTTCACATTGAATTCTGCCCCCCCCCCCCCCGCCCCCCTCTCTCTCTCTCTCTCTCTCTCTCTCTCTCTCTCTCTCTCTCTCTCTCACACACACACACACACACATAAATATATGTGTATTTACAGGGACATGCAGATCAAGGCATATAGAAATGCATTTATGTATACCGAATGGCAAAAAGAGGAAGGTATAGACAGACATGCAGACTGACAGACGGACGTGAAGATATTAACAGGTAGGAAGACAGGCAGATAAATAAAGAGACACAGACATACAGGCGGACACATGTTTGTTGATCCTTTTCAACAACTTGCTGTATTTTTTTAAATAGTTAATAAATGCTGTTCCTCCTTATTTTAGCCAAAATGTGCAATGTGGAGATGCTGTGGCATGCTGTAATGCTGGATCAGCCATGGATGACCAATTTAATCAATCAATCATGTGCTATGCCGGAAAGCGTGGGCGGTCATGACTCGCCATTTCACTCGATCGCCAGAGTCGTGGATCAGCCCAGTGTTCCTGTCTCGACCATGCCATGTGGCCAAGCCATCCAGGTATTTACTTCTCGGTCGTCCCCTTGGTCTGTTCCCTTCGATCTTGCCAGTTGTAACTAAGTTCTCCAATCCATTTCTTCTCATAACATGTCCAAAAACTTTTGACTGTACTACGTCTAATTTCTCTAATCAATTTACGATTTTCATTTGTCTCCTGTAGTACTTGGTCATTGGTTTTTCTGTCTGTCCATGGTATTCTTTGCATTCTCCTCACAAACCACATTTCTGCAGCCATCAGATGTTTTTCAGCTTGACTGCTCATTGTCCAAGTTTCACATCCATACAAAAGAACAGGCTCTATGTAGCACGTCAACACTCTTTTTCTCGTTTCAATTGACATCTTTTTATTGGTCAGTATGTTTTTCATCTTGCTAAAGGCTACTTTCGCCATGGCGATTCTTGTTCTAATCTCTTCAAGGCATCTCCCATCAGATGTTATGACTGTTCCGAGATGATTGTACCGATGCACGTGTTGAAGAATATTCCCATTTACTTGTATATTACATTGTGGTATTTCGTTCTTCCTAGTGACGACCATAATCTGTGTCTTTTTACAATTTAATTCTAACCCCAGTTGTTCACTGTGTGCAACAACCGCATCTACTAATTGTTGCAGATCCTGCTCATTGTCTGCAATCAATACTGTATCATCTGCATATCTAATGTTATTGATGTTTCGTCCTCCAATGCTGATTCCATTTATATCCTCTACATTTCTGAAAATATTTTCACTGTATAAGGAAAACAGATCTGGCGACATTACACATCCCTGCCTAACACCTCACTTAATAGGCTGATATTGTCCCACTTCATTATCAATCCTTATGGCAGCTTGTTGTTTCCAATATATGTTTTTTATAAGTCTAATATCTTTCCCATCAATTTGTAGATTTGCAAGCATATCTACCATGTTGACATGTCTTACTCTATCGAAAGCCTTTATATAGTCAATAAAGCAAAGATGTATATCTTTGTTTACTTCTATAGAGCGTTCAATAACTGATCGCAGCATATACACAGCATTTACTGTACCCTTTCCTTCTACAAACCCACATTGTTCTTCCCCTATTTCAGGTTGTATTTTCTTCCTCACTCTTTGCATGATAATTCGAAGCAAAATCTTTGTGATGTGACTCATTATACTAATTGTTCTATGTTGATCACATTCCAAGGTTCCTGATTTCTTTGGGATTGCAATAAATACAGATATACATAATTCAGAAGGTATATTTCCGGTATCATATAATGTGTTCAGCAGTCTGGTGACTTGATCTGTACCATATGACCCATTCACTAAGACCCAAACCACAAGAAACGCAAACCACTTTGTCACAGACAGATATGTCAATAGGTAGACACACACGTAGATGGGAGGGGGGGGGGGGGGGAGAGGGGTGAAACTGAGACACGGGTATACAGCGTTTCCATGACTACACTTAGCCATATAATAAGCTATTAAACCCAAATAGTTAACATGTCCAAAGAAATGACATCAATTTCTACTTTATAATAGATCGTTCACAACAGGTTAACGAGGCAAGGAACCGCTCGGTGTACTGAACCGTTTATCGAGACCTCGGTCGTGTTGTACAATTAATAGCGTGCGACGGTGTGATCGGTGACGTTTTCGGTATCTAGTGAGAAATTTGGAGTCGACTACAATTAGAATCCGTTGAACTGTTGGGTGTCGTTCGCGCGCGGCCGCAGCTGTGATTGGTAAAGGGAGAGAATAAGGCTGCGAATGGCAACGGACAAAATAAGACTGCGGCTGCGAACGGATAAGAAAACGTAGCATTCGTTCTCTATTGGAAATATATTTTGACAACTAAAAGTTCTTAAAACCTACCTACTACCACTTACCTACCTACCTACGTATCTAGAATGTAAGACGGGCCTGCGTGCCCAATTCTTAACCCTTTTAAAATAAAGTTCGTTCGTTCGTTCGTTCGTTCGTTCGTTCTTTCGTTCGTTCGTTCTACCTACCTACCTACCTACCTACCTATCTACCTACCTACCTACCTGCCTGCCTGCCTGCCTATTTACCTACCTACCTACACATTTAGATTCGCTTGCGATTGAAGCCGTAGTCACAGTGTACACGGCTATGTCAATTGCATGTGCTTTATATGACATCGAACTCAATCCCATCATCTATTTGGCTGTGACGTACTAAGCAGTTTTTACATTCAGTAGTTCGCCATTCCTTTCTGAAATGCCGAACGTTCATCATCATCATCATCATCATCATCATCATCATCATCATCATCATCATCATCATCATCATCATCATCATCATCATCATCATCATGTGGCATGCCTGTGAGCGTGGGCGGCCATGTTTCACCATCTTACACGATCACCAAAGTAGTGGATCAGCTCTATATTCTTGTCTCGACCATGCCACGTGGTCAAGCCATCCAGATATTTACTTTTCTGCTTTCCCCTAGCTATTTTCCCCTCAATCTTCCCAGTTGTCATCCAAGTTCTCTAGTTTATTTCTTCTCATTACGTTCCCAAAAATGCATTGACTGTCAGTGTCTAATTTCTCTAATCAGTTTACGATTTTCATTTGCCTCTTATAAAGGACTTGCTCAATAGGTTTTACTCATACTAAGGAAATTATCCAAGAAAGCCTGCTCCCAAATCTTCTGTGGCTGATTTCTTACCCTAGAGTCGTCATGCCGGGAAATTGTGAAATACGATACTGCCCCCTAAGCCACTAATCACCAGGCAACCACTACAAGACAATGGATGTGTGTCTCCTGGAGATAAGGCACACGGACAACACGACTACAAATACAAACACCAGTCCAGTATCAGGAACCTGCTGAATATATGCTTCCTGATTGAATGCCATGGGATGATTAATCGCCTTAAACGACTCCCCCTAACTGCCATGGGTTTATATATTCGACAATATGTTGTCATTGCATTATAACACAACACGTTTGCTACCATATTAACAACTTTTAAATAATAACTGTCATACACACCCGCTTCCCATTTTCTGCCATCCATTTTTGTTTCGTCCAAATCTACTGTTTGTTTAGCACTTAATGAGTTAAGTGTTTGGACCATCACCTGTTTGCAGGCCTGCGTGCATGGAGGAGACGGTGGGTGTACACACATGTGAGTCACCGCCCGGTGATAAGGCGTTAGTGCACTAGGGTTAATATTCTACTTGTGTGAACTATTGGAGATGGAACTTAGTATACAGAGTGCCTTTACAAACCAAATGAAGCTAAACCAATATGTACGGTCAAACACTGGGAAAGAAACACATATCCATAATTCCAACACATTTACCTACAAAAACAAACTATAAATAGGCAAATTCCCAACTGACATTAAAAGACAATATTTGAACACAAATAATAATGTCAAAACTTACAGAGACTATGTAATTGACTGAAATATCGATTCAGGGGCTATAATCCGCTAGTAATAAGATCTTCTGTATTCTTGTAGGGTTGTCTGTGACTTGAACCGATTTCATGTCCGGGTGAAAAATCGATCAATCAGACGAGAGACAGCAACGTAACGAGGCTTCTTACTGCAAGGTAATCTTGGATACAGCGGCGGGATGCCTTGTCTACAGCGGAGATAATTTACTGATTGTGTGACATATGTTTACACACAGACAGGCTGGTAACTAAATATGATGATGATTGCTGTAATATGCGGGGGAGCTGCACGGTAAAAGTTAAATATTTGGACAGAGAGATTTACAAGGAAACTAATAGCAAAGATAAAACTGGCATTGTTTAAAGTCATATTGTACGATCATTTAGTGTTCCAATTTCGCGCCCAGGTGAAATAATCATCCACAAGGATAACTCTGTGCTAGGAAGCGAAATAAGTGCCAGGGGGTTCATAGCGAAGGTTAATGGTTGGTGTTTAGTGCAGGAGAGCCTGGCATATGATACCATGACATCTAATCTGAGAATGGAGGTGGATGCAGTCACTGCGGTGTTGTGCTGACTGGAGGGCAAAGAGCATACGTGTGTCGTGAATGTTAGTACTCATAGAGCATGCTAAGAACTATGAAGACATACATTCTTCGTGTAGAGTAGCATGATTTAATTTAAGAAATCAAAGATAGGAAAAATCCTTTGGATCTTTTCCATTGGACATGTTGATGAGTTAGGAAACGAGCACGCGAACACATTGGCTGAATCTGCACCACTGTTTGAGGTATTGGTTCAGGATAGTACAGATGTGTTCCGTTGAGATCATGTGTATAGTCTAGAAAACAGATAAATCATTATAGCCAATGGGGAATGGCTCACCACACAGTGACCAGGGGATCATGCCGACACTCAATATGCGCATGGGAAGGCCATACGGACACATAATCAGACTGGTACCATTAGTATTGGTACTCTTCACTGATTGTTGAAGATGAGAACGTAACAATTACATCAAATCACCATCCGATGACAGTTGACTTATAGCATTAAGACCAGCCCCAGGTCGTTGCTGCTTTTTCAACACCACCAACCAATACCCAACGCCAGCTAGTCCACGTGATGGGAAAGTAAAGGAGCATATTTTACTTCTTCCTGGTGATTAGTGATTAATGAGGATCGTCACCAACAAACTCCAGGCAGATCCAAAGATGCTCCGATGACTTCGTTAACATCTCCACCAGCGACAACCCACTGGTCACTCTAATTCTGTGTTTGTTCAGAAAATTGTGCTCTTGACATAATGTTCATGATTGAGGGCTTCCCTGCCTTACACTCTCATCTCCCTGACTCTCGACAATGAGCAGATTCCTAAGTGTCCTAACCGCCATGTGTTCGTCCAAAGTCTCATTTTGTGTTCATACACCTTGTAGTATCTGGGGTATATCGTGGTAGACCCATATTCTCATTGACCAATCGACACTCGGTGTCTGATGTGGTCAGTATCACGCCGCCTGCTTTTACTACCCAAACATCTCCTGTTGACCCATGTTACGCTGAGCTGACCTGGGAGATTTTAAACAATCGAATTCGCTACCGAAGAGCATCCAATCCATGGCTATCTGGCAGGAAAGAGAGCTGCTACCACAACACTAGCGCGGCTACGTTTGAGCTGTGATGAGGTTAGTTTGGTTTTAGTTGAGTCGACGGATCAACATCACGGCACACGGGTGTAATCCATAAGTGCTCTTTTCTAATACTAACTCAAGCCTGAGTCCGGAGAATCTCAGGTCAGTGCACGAACTCCGTAGCACCGGCGAGAATCCTGAAATACTTTGGGTAGTTTTTAATTCGAGATTTTGCCCGGGCAGCGCCGTTAGACTATTCTTTTTCGATTTCCAACTGCCAAGGCATTTTTTTACGTGCGCAACAATACACAGGGGCGTTCTATTTCACTACCCAGAGGCCAGGGCAAATTTTATTAGAAGTCCACGTGAAAAAATTCCGGCCCCTACCGGGATTGGAACACGGGACCTCCAGCACTCGAGGCGAAACTATACCCCAATGCCACTCAGACCTTTGAGTTGTGTCGAATTGTGCCCTAGTTACAGCCCGATATTTTTGTCCGCAGGTGTGAAGTTCTAGCATCGAGCATGCACACTTCTTTTATTTCTGAGCTTGGAGAAGGGAAAGGGAGCTCTTGCAATACAGTTCCCCTGATGATGATCTTCTGTGACGAGTCGGGAGAACTGATAAAAGAGAGAAGGTTAAAAAAAAAAAATACCTGTTGCTGGACATGTAAAAGGAGAATGCACCACATAAACTCACACAATTGGAGACAGTAAAGGAAAATGTTAAAGAGGAAGATTTGGGTTTCAATGAAGGATGACGGGGGGATGGATGAATTGTTAAGATCAAGAGAAGGAGTGGAAAGAGGTTGTAAGATTGTACCATCGTAGCAATATAGAGAGAGTAGAAAGGAGTACAGGAAGTCACAGACGCGGTAATTAAATCCAACTTCATGAACATGCTGCAGAAAATCCCAAACGGTAGTATTCGTGCTGAATGGATAGACAGAATTGGAAAGTCCATCCTCACATAATTCTTCTGGATGTACGCACCCGGACGCGATGACGTCAGGGGCAATGCGCGAGAACAAGCTGGCAAACAATGCACTGATAAAAGCGGAAAGAAGCATGGGCAAGGCCGATATCTACAATGTTGTACGGACACAGTTGGCTAAGACCGACCAGCTTCTGATTCTAGTTTGATTACACGATATATGGGTATATAGAGCCCGACAGTGCACGTCGATGTCGTGAATCAACTACACGGCACTGTGACAGTTAACAATATGCCACCCTGTCAAACAATTACACGGCATCCTGTCAATCAACTATATGAAATGGAAACAAATAGGTACATTAAACTCCTGCGAGAAAAAACGTACTAAACATCACAACGTTGTACATACCTTACAAGGAGATCCACGTGTCGCGAAATACAGGTGAAAAATCCGATATCAGAAGCACTCAATAAATATAAAAAATGAATAATAAAATAAGATAAAATACACACGAACGCGTACAATACGACAGTTTCTGCCTCACATGGCTAAGTGATAGGTCGTGTGCTTGTGTTTTGTCGTTGTTTGTTGTTAGCTATCTGTGTTGTCATTGACAAAGATTCTGAGAATCGAAACGTCCGTGTGTCGTATTGTACGCGTTCGTGTGTATTTTATCTTATTTTATTATTCATTTTTTATATTTATTGAGTGCTTCTGATTTCGGATTTTTCACCTGTATTTCGCGACACGTGGATCTCCTTGTAAGGTATGTGCAACGTTGTGATGTTTAGTACGTTTTTTCTCGCAGGAGTTTAATATACCTATTTGTTTCCATTTCATATTGTTATATCCTGCTGCAGCCGCTGCTTTTTCTTTCTATTCCATGTCAATCAACTACATGATACTCTCTCAATCAACTACATGCCACTCTGTCAATCAACTACACGGCACTCTCAATAAACTACACGGCACAGTGTCAATTAACAACATGCCACCCTATTAAACAACTACACAACGTCCTGTCAATCAACTACATGCCACTCTCTCAATGAATTACATGTCACTCTGTCAATCAACCACACGGCACTCTGTCAATAAACTGCATGACACTCTGTCAATCAACTACACGGGACTCTACCAATCAACTGCACGGCACTCTGTCAATCAATTTCACGACACTCTGTCAATCAACTACATGCTATTCTGTCAATCAACTGCAAGCCACTTTATCAATCAATTACATGCCACTCTGTCAATCAACTACATGCCACTCTGTCAATCAACTACACGACACACTGTCAATCAACTACACGGGACTGTGTCAATAAACTACATGCCCCTCTGTCAATCAACTACATGCCACCCTTTCAAACAATTACACGGCACTCTGTCAATCAATTTCACGACACTCTGTCAATCAACTACATGCCACTCTGTCTATCAACTACATGCCACCCTTTCAAACGATTACACGGCACTCTGTCAATCAATTTCACGACACTCTGTCAATCAACTACATGCCACTCTGTCTATCAACTACATGCCACCCTTTCAAACAATTACACGGCACTCTGTCAATCAATTTCACGACACTCTGTCAATCAACTACATGCCTTTGAATTCGGAGAGGGTTTGCTTGATGACGAGGGACACTGGTAACAGGGAACACTAATTAACCCACACACAAAATTCGGGCCAGAGCTACTAGCAGCAGCAAGTATGGACTACGCTTGAGTTCAAATGAATAGAGCGAAAAAATCAAAACAAAATTACCTAGGCGTGATTCTAGTTTCACTAGCTCTGTTTACGGGTATTTTTCATTGGTCGGGTCAGAATCACGCCATCATATTCTCCACCCGGCCGAATCGTTACATGTAAGTCCAATAGTCACGATAAAACAATAGACGGCTGCGTTACACAAATAAAAAAAATATGGACGTCGCTTCACGTCCTGGTTACAGTGTACTGCTAGAATGTAGCGGGTATGTGTGCCTCCCAGAAACAAGTATTACAGTAAACAACACGTGTTACAGTAAACAACAAGTATTACAGTAAACAACAAGTATTATGTTAAGTATCTATTGCAGGGATTCTCAAAATAAATTAGTGTTGCATCTTCACATCGAATGTCGAGGGAGTCTCCCAGTGAAGATGTTATACCACCTGCTTCCCGCTCTGAAGGTCGTGGGTTCGATACCGTAGTACGTCGCTCGGTTCACGAGTGCAGTTTTCTCGGAGACACCTGGGGAGGGGGGATCTTCGCTGCTGAAGCTACGGAATTTTTGCGATGCTTTCAGTAGACCTCCCTATGGAAAGAGACCAAGCCATCATAAAATGATTGATAAAGCCCGGTATAATGAAGTCGACCCTTTTGTCCTTTAAACCGTTACAAGTACCTCTGAAGTCGGAGTGTGTTCGCCTGATGACGAGGAACACTGGTAATAGGTAAATATATTACACAGGCTAGGCATAATTGTAAATTAAAGGACCTCGTTTTCACGCTTTGATGTGTATTGTGAATATGATGCCAAAGCCATATTTGTATAGGCTACTGGGCACTCTATCGGTGATGTGGTTAATGTTACACGGTTGCCTTTACTTACCAAAGTATTTTCTGGTACAAATTTAGTCTGCCAATGCTTGCAAAGATAGGACTCTTCCTTGCAATATCAAGAAAACAGTAACAATGGTGATATCATTGAAAAATGTGCCATCCAAATGTGAAATAGAGATAGAACGGTAAATTCTTCCCCAAGTGGATAGCTTTAAATACCTATGGGCATTAATGACATCAGGTGGAAGATGCACAACTGGGATTAAGAATACAATAGGGCAGGCAAAGACTGCATTTCAGAAAATGAAGACTATATTATGGAATAAGTCAGTATCATTAAATGTAAGAAAGTGACTGCTGAAATGCTATATAGAAACTGTTTTGCGGCATGGCTGTGCATGTTGGAATGTAAACGAACAAATTAGGAAGAGATTAGAAGGAATATAGATGTGGTTCCTGAGACGAATGTTGCTAATTCCTTGGGCTTCCAAAGTAACGAACAACGACTACATGAAAGAGGCTAATGAAACTAGAACATCATATACAACAATAAGAAAAAGACAAACAGCTTTCTTTGGTCATGTGATGAGAAGAGAGGCATTGGAGAACATCCCGACAACTGGAAATATAGAGGGGAAGAGAGGCTGAGGCAGACCAAGTGAAATGATGCTGAAGGAATGGCATGGAGGAATAACAACATCGGAGTTGATCAAGAAAACCAAGGACCGAGATCTGTGGACAGTCATGAACGCCTACGCCAGCCGGCATAGGCACTTGATGATGATGAATGCCTGCCTCCCTGCCCGATGGTCTTGGGTTCGAACGTCTACCACTGACCAGGGCCCCAGGGTTGACCTAGCCTAAAATGGATGCTAGTAAATACCATGGGAAAATAAAATGGATGCCAGTAAATACCATGGGAAATAAAATGGATGTTAGTAAATACCATGAAAAAAAAACTGGATGCTAGTAAATACCATGGGATATTAAATGGGTGCTAGTAAATACCACGAGAAATAAAATGGATGCTAGTAAATACCATGGGAAATAAAATGGATGCTAGTAAATACCATGGGAAATAAAATGGATGCTAGTAAATACCATGAAAGAGTATATGAGAGGAAATTGTGAAGAAGGGCAGAATGTCAGACGGGCCTGCGTGCCCAATTCTTAACCCTTTGAAAATAAAGATTTTCTTTCGTTCGTTCGTTCGTTCATGGGAAATAAAATGGATGCTAGTAAATACCATAGGAAGTAAAGAGAGCTGGCTTAATACTGACTATACCACTCATTGGAGGAAGATATCATCAATAGGATTAGATATGCAGGTGATACAGTCTTGATTGCAGACAATGAACATGACCTGCGACATTTAGTAGATGCGGTTGTTGCACACAGTGAACAACTAGGGTTAGAATTGAATAGAAGAAGACACATATTATGGTCGTCACTGGGAAGAAGGAAATACCACAATGTGATATACGAGTAAATGGGCATATTCTTAAGCAAGTTAATCGGTAGAGTTATCTTGGAACAGTCATAACATCTGATGGGAGTTGCCTTGAAAAGATTAGAACAAGAATTGCCATTGCGAATGTAGCCTTTTGCAAGATGAAAAACATACTGACCAATAAAAAGGAAATCAATTGAAACGAGAAAAAGAGTGTTGAAGTGCTACATAGAACCTGTACTTTTGTATCGATGTGAAGCGTGGACAATGAGCAGTCAAGCTGAAAAGCATATGATGGCTGTGGAAATGTGGTTTCTGAGGAAAATGCAAAGAATACCATGGACAGACAGAAAAAATACAATGAACAAGTCCTTCAAGTAAAAAATGAAGATCGTAAACTGATTAAAGTCATTAGGCGTAGACAGTCAACATTTTTTGGGCATGTTATGAGAAGAAATGACTTGGAGAACGTGGTGACAACTGGCAAAATCGAAGGGAAGAGACCAAGAGGAAGACCGAGAAGTAAATACCTGGATGTCTTGGCCATGTGGCATGGTCGAGACAGGAACACGGAGCTGATCCACTCTCGGGATCGAGTGAGATGGCAAAACATGACAGTCCACGCTTATCGGCATGGTACATGATGGATGGATGGATACCACTCAGAACGTTCAGGTTGGTCTATAAAATGTGGATCCCCCAATATATTCCCATATGCGCTTTACGGCGCGTGACAGGGTGCTTTTTTTTTTTATTGTTACTTCAATGTCTGGCAGCGTCAACCTGGAAAACCTACAGGAATGAAGCCATATCGACGGAGTTTCGAACACAAACCATCGGGTGAACTGACAAGCGCTTATCTACTTCGCTACCGGCTGTTCCGCTGGATTCGATTGATTCGGTTTTATAAAGTGTGTCTCCGACTGTCAATTATTTGTACACGATTGTTCAGGGGTTCGTGATGTTGCTATGACAAGATGAAAAATAACAGAGACAGATAGGCATAATCAGATAAACCAATCATTTCAGCTATCAATCCCAGACAGACAGACAGACAGACAGACCGACAGACAGACAGACAGACAGACAGACAGACAGACAGACAGACAGACAGACAGACAGACAGACAGACAGACAGACAGACAGACAGAACGAACGAACGAACGAACGAACGAACAGACTTTATTTCAAAGGGTAACAAATTGGGCACGCAGGCCCGTCTTACATTCGTCCCTTCCAATCACTCATCTTTCTTTCATCAACAGTGCATAGGAAAAAACATTGTCACATGAATTTTGTAAACATAAACAATGCATATTACTATGTTATTATGACACATCCACCACCCACCCACACATCCCCCATTCACTCCAACTCCTCCACCCAACCACACACATAACCCACACACACACATACATTCCCCACCCATCCACCACATCCCTACACATCTCCCCACCCACACACACCTCTCACCCACACCCCAAGCACACATACATTCCCCAACCCCTTATCCCCCACCCACACACATCCACCCACCTACACACATTTCCCCACCCACTCACATATCCTCTACCCGTCCCATTACCCACCAACTATCACTCACCCACATATCCTCCTCCACCCACACACCTCCAACCACCCAGCCAAACACACATTCCTCAGCCACACATCCCTCACGCACACACACATCTCCCCGTCAACTCACATATCCCCCACCTACCCACACACAAATTCCGAACCCACCCACATAATCTCCCATCTCCCCCAGCCCACTCACAGATCCCGAGCCCACCCCTACAAACATCCCCCACCATCTCCTAACCTACACACACTCACCCACCCACACATCCTCTACCCAACCACACATCCTCCACCTACCCATCCCCCAGCCACACATCCCTTAACCACACACCTCTACAGACAGACAGACAGACAGATAGACAGACAGACAGACAGACAGCCAGCCAGCCAGCCAGCCAGCCAGCCAGCCAGCCAGACAGACAGACAGACAGACAGATAGATAGATAGATAGATAGATAGATAGATAGATAGATAGATAGATAGATAGATAGATAGATAGATAGATAGATAGATAGATAGATAAATAGATAGATAGAAGCAGCGCCTGTAACAACAGCAGCTGAATGAAGAAGAAGATGAGGAAGAAACAGAACACGAACAAGAGCAAGAAGAAGATTGAGCAGAAGAAATAATCTATCATATCCTACAACATGCCAGGACAAACTAATCAATAAACACCCTCAGATAGGGCGGTGTCGCGAAAGTCTCAGTTGCTCAAGCAAGCATCAAAAACATGTTCTGTACTATATCGGATACATGCATTTTTATGTCTGAGCGTTCCACTTCTTACAAATCTCCCGGCAGTTTGAAACTCTAATAGCGAGACATGAAGGTCACAACGCTGGAGACATATTGAGTGGCTACCAGGAATAGAACGTTGTTAGTATGTGTTTTCTCCAGGTTCTCGTTCGTCAAGGTCATGTAGCAATGTAATAGAAGGAATTAGTTGAGTGTGCTTTACAGAACGTAACAACCAACCAGAATTGTTTGGCTATTTGTGATTTACCAGACAAGGTTTACGTTCAGTAGTTTGCCATTACCGATCTCTGTAAACCCGCTTACCCACGTTCGAAACACAGCTGTGAACGATTTGGCAGCAGGCCGCGTTGCGCTGGGTTTTAACGAATTGGAAAGGGAGCCAGTACGTTCAGAAATCAATGGCAAACCGCGTAATCTTGCCAAGACATCAACAACAGCAGTAAAATGCCTGTGTTGACAGCGATGTCCTGTTAAACGGATATGGAAAAAAAGAACAGTTTGCCATTACTTTCTGAACAACCGACGTTCATGCCATCGAAATGATGCAGAAGAAGAGGCGGGGGAGGGGGAGGGGGAAGGGGGGGGGGGGGGGTTGTCTACAACTAAATTAGAACTCTCGATCCGGCATGTTTGGGGCTGTCAAGCGGATACGCTGCCCCTAAGCTACAGCGGCGGCTAATGGAAGGCGTTATTCTTTGAAATACAATATTAAGCTGTGTGTGAGTGTGTGAGTGTGTGTGAGTGTGTGAGTGTGTGTGTGAGTGTGTGTGTGTGTGTGTGTGTGTGTGTGTGTGTGTGTATGTGTTGATCTCCACATTACCATGTGCTTATCTGTGTAACCGTACGTATGTGTGCGTGTGTCCGTGAGCGAATGCAGGCGTGTGCGCGTGTGTGTGTGGTGTGTGTGTGTGTGTGTGTGTATGTGTGTGTGTGTGTGTGAGTGTTTGTGTTTGCAACGTGTTTAACCCAAGCAAACGAAAGCTTATCTGCCGCACACGATAAACAAAACCAGAGGAAGAGCCTTGTAATCGATAGCGCTCACCCGACGAGCACATTTGACAGACATATCTGGGGCGAAAACCTCAAAATCGTGACCAGCCGCACACGAAAATTGAAAAGCATGGTGAATTACTGAAGCTGCTGCTGGCATTTTTACTGCAGGAGAAGGAGAGCGAGCGAGAGCGAAAATCTGCACGGATGACAGAGAAAACCAGCCAGGTGAATGATGCCGTTCATGCTGAATTTACGTCATAACATGACAGATGCCCGATTTTAAACACTGCAATTTAGGTCATGAAGAAAATATGTTTTGATCGTTGCAGCACGATTCCGTTCCGCGTGTTTAAGTGGTGCGGGCCTGCATGGGAAATGGTGGGTTTATATCTGACAGGACATTGATTGCGGGAACTGCAAGGTGTTTTAGTGCTACTGTAGTAACGGCAGGTCTTGGTCATATAAGACAGCTACCGTAAGACAGTAGACAGTACTAACTAATGTTACCGCCGAATGTTGGGCGGCGCTCACGAAACTCGACAGCCCACATTGTACCAACGGCTTCGGGGGAGGGGCGCAATTTGGAGGATATGAGCCTGATCCTAATCCGAGGAAATGCAACCTAAAGAGTAAATATGGCAGGGTAGACGAGGCCCTACGCCTTGGTCTGCGACTGGTCTAGGATGGAAGCTCCTACAAGTGGACAATTAGAGCATTGCTTTACTGATCCGACAGCTTCTGCAGCTTGTCTTGTTCCAGAAGCATTGGTGTTAGCTTTCCTCTGGAGTAGGCTAAGCAGGTCGAAAGTGAGATCATGCTATAGAGATAGCATATGGTCTCTAAATTCAGCCCAGGCTTTGTGCTATTACAAACAGTCGTCTGTCAAGGCGGAGAGGTACCAGTCAGTCAATACGAACGAACGAACGAACGAACGAACGAACGAACGAACGAACGAACGAACGAACGAACGAACGAACGAACGAACGAACGAACGAACGAACGAACGAACGAACGAACGAACGAACGAACGAACGAACGAACGAACGAACGAACGAACGAACGAACGAACGAACGAACGAACGAACGAACGAACGAACGAACGAACGAACGAACGAACGAACGAACGAACGAACGAACGAACGAACGAACGAACGAACGAACGAACGAACGAACGAACGAACGAACGAACGAACGAACGAACGAACGAACGAACGAACGAACGAACGAACGAACGAACGAACGAACGAACGAACGAACGAACGAACGAACGAACGAACGAACGAACGAACGAACGAACGAACGAACGAACGAACGAACGAACGAACGAACGAACGAACGAACGAACGAACGAACGAACGAACGAACGAACGAACGAACGAACGAACGAACGAACGAACGAACGAACGAAGTAAAATGTTTATTTTCAAAGGGTTAAGAATTTAGCCCTCAGGCGCGTCTGACATTCTGCCCTTCTTCTCTATTTCCTCTCATACATTATTTCATTCAACATCTGTTATGAAGCAATTCTTTGACACCAAAAGAACAATAAGCATTAAAACGCATGAAAAATAATCAAAAATACATGACTCGTTGAGTCAATGCTTAACATGGGCATCATGAATACCCAAGGTGGGTGTAACGTGCCTTACATATGGGAATGTTTTTGTTGTGTGGCTAGTTGTCGTTCGAGATAATTTACCATTATTATTGTCTTTCTTTGTTGCTGTTTTTTTTTTTTTTTTAAGGGGGCATGTAGTCTGTCCTGAGGTAGTGTTCAAACCGGTTCCGACTGTATGTATAATGATTGGTGGTGTCTTTGATTTCTTGTGGAAGATTGCTCCACAACTGAGTGGCAGAGTATGCTAAACTTGTTTTATATAAGTCTATCCTAGGTTTAGGGACATGAAGTATATTTAGTTGTTCGCTATGTCTTGCGTTATATTTAAACAATATAGCGACAACCAACCTTGTAACATAAAATGTTTCTTCTTACTCTTCTTCTTGTGTTTTACTGATAAGCACGGGTGGGCATGTGTTCGAATCCCCATCATTATCATCATCGTCCTCTTGCCGACTGGCTTGGGCGATCATGCTAATTCACTGCTTGCGGTCTCCAACAGCATGTAATAATGGCTGCGCTGACACGCTTTCCGTAACATGCCACAAGATTGTCAAGAATGTTCTTTCACTGTTTACTCTATCTCTCCTTCCACACACTTCTCCAGTTGTCGCAGCGTTGTCCAGCATCTCTCTTCTCATTGTGTGGAAAAGAAGTAATGACTGCCTCTTTCTGATGATTGTGATAATTGTCTCGGCGTCATGGCCTTTTTCAAAACTTTTAGAGTTTTCAGTTTGGCTGTACTAGGAATGTTCACGATTCTTTGATAAACCCACATACCTGGAGCTTCAAAAGAAGTGTTTACTAATTGTCTATGATACAATGTACGTGTTAAACCTGTTTATACGAGGGTAAGTTAATAAGTAAGTTACAAATGGCGGTAGTAAAATAACTAACTATGACAACAACTTGAAACCAGTTTGGGAGGACTGATAAAACGATGGGATAAGTGCATCAATGTTGGTGGAAATTATGATGAGAAATAAAGGGACAATGTATGTATAAAAATAAAATGGCTTCAAGTTGTTATCATATTTATTTATTTTTCTTCAGCCATCTGTGACTTACTTATTAACTTACCCTCGTATGTATTTTGCCACAATTCTTCGAGGACGGAATCATTTGTTTTTTAAATTACCTGGCTCACAATTTGACCCAACCCCCAGCCATCATTACCGTCGTCATCATCATATTGTGTCCTGACAACTGGTAGAGGCTGTCATAATCTACCTTCGTATATTTGTATATATTTTTCTACTTTCATTAGCCTGTTTCCAGGTAATCGATGTTAGCCTACAGTGGGTACCAGATAATATTCTTGGCAGTAAAGATGACCGGCGTGATACTGAGACAATACCCGTAGAAAGCCTACTGCTCTATACAAATACCAAGATAGTTTAATGCTCTGTAAAGACATTCCAGTCAACACCAGCAGTTTTGGCTATCTGTGATAATCTAGTCAATTTTTCGTTCAATGGTTTGTCATTGCTCTTAAAGTGCCGGAGGATCATACTATTCTAAAATTTAACGTAAAGCACTGTGCTATAAATATGACATAAAAAGTAAGGTATGTGTAATCCTGTGAAAACGTGAGAAATACTAAACACAGACTCAGAGTACATACCTTACAACGAACTCCACCAAGGCAAACGTAAATCACAAGGGGGAGGGGGGAAACACACATCCCCCCCCCCAAAAAAAATAAATAATTATACTAAGTATTAACGACGTTTCGTTTATACTAATCTACCTCATGAACAACACAAACAGATCTAGATAAAATTTTATTAAATTAGAACATTTAAATACATCAAAACACAAACCCTTCGTTATTAGGAAGGGGCGCAGAAGTTCAATCTCTGATTTGCTATAAAACAAGCTACCAAAATATACCCATTACGACTCAAGACATGGCGAGGGGGCCCGCACTTACTATGCTTGTCTTTGGATGCTTCTGCAGTTTCAACTGGTTTAACGTTTAATAAAGAACACGATGGTTATCAGCATAATTCATTCATGATGTTCCGCTCCTTTTAGGTTGTTTGGATGACAGCTAAAGACGCAAGTCAAAACGGAACCAGAAGAAGAGGCCGACCATGTAAACGATGGACAGCGGGAATAACAGAATCCGTGGGAATCTCCATATTTGCAGCTTTTAAGCGGGGACTCTCCCCGTGTTCATGCTTTACCTCGACAACGCAAGGACCAAGAGGAACAAGATGAGATGAGATGAAATAATTGAGATGAGATGACTTTAAGTCAGGAAGCTGCCCTTGTTGCAGTAATTTTGATAATAAAAATCATTACACGGATAAAGAAGGAAAACGACACATTGTCCACGCCATCCTTGCACACAGGGAATATGGGGTTAGGCGTTCAGTTTCTTGACCCACCGGCACGCCAATACTTGTGTTATTACCTGCTTCGCGCTCCGAAGCTCGTGGTTTTGTTTCTGAATTCCATCGTTCTGTTCACGAGTGCAGTGTTATCGCAGACTCAAGGGGGTCGTCGCTGGGGTTACGGAGTTCGTGCACTGTGCGACGTATTCGGAAGGCCGCTCTGCATAATGTGACTGTGCCTTATGGGATACACTCGGAGCAAACAAGTGAATTCTTTTGCCTTTAACACTCCACCCTCTCCTTCACTTACTCTTTGATGTTATCGATACAGTAGAGAGAGAGAGAGAGAGAGAGAGAGAGAGAGAGAGAGAGAGAGAGAGAGAGAGAGAGAGAGAGAGAGAGAGAGAGAGAGAGAGAGAGAGAGAGAGAAGGGAGATAGTTCCCATTCTGTAACGAACGAGTCTTAAATCTCGACAAAGAGGTTATGATCTATCTCTTCACAGAGGATTTGAAATTTGACTTAAAGTGTGGTTCATACGCTCCAATTTGAAACAGAATATAACTGAATATAACAGAAATGACGTATATAACGAAAACAGGCACATAGTCGTGAATCAGTAACATCATTTACACCACCTGACCGAAGTTTGAAGCTTAAACATAATCCTAATTTGTTGAACTGAAAATGTCGAAATGACAATGAATTATATCCAACGGTTCAAATTCTCACAGTCCCTTAAATAACGAGTAGTGTTCAACTTGGAACTCCTGTTCCAAGATATATAACAGTATCACTGGTGGCAAATCGAACAAATGTAAGAAGACACAGATTATGGTCGTCACTAGGAAGAACGAAATACCACAATGTAATATACAAGTAAATGGGCATATTCTTAAACAAGTGAATCGATACAGTTATCTCGGAACAGTCATAACATCTGATGGGAGATTAAAGACAAGCTAGTGGCAT
>JACEFZ010000330.1:7500-36909 GCA_014155875.1 Cepaea nemoralis | reverse complement strand
GTCCTGTAAAGGATATGCGAAGGGAAAAAAAAGCACCTTGCGGTGTAGGACAGGGAGTCTTGAGCCTGTGGAATTAAGGCTGCATGGCTAGTGCAGTCGCCGCGAACTGTGCAGGTTAGAGTGTTCTTTTTGCCCCGGACAGAAAAAACTCCACGCCTTACCGAGGAAGGATTCGAATCCGGGTCTCCCGAAGGAGAGCCCGGCATTCTAGCCACTCGGCCAGCCGCTCCACGAAAGCCTCAGCTTTAGTGTTATTGTAAGAAGTCTTCTTTGTACCATTGCATTTCTTCTTCTAGTGCCTTTCATCTCCCAAAATAGGGGGGAAGGAAGGGAGTGGGGTGGGGAAATAGGCCCTAACCCAGTTAACACCAAGACCTTTGAAGACTTGTTAAAGACTACATGGATTTAGCAGCTAACGTTTTCTACATGATGCAGTGACCAGTCGCATGCTAATCCTCCATAACCGCCTCCTACGGCATGCTTGATAGATTACATTGTTATTTATTCTGTGCTTCCCTTATGGGCCTCGGTATCATCCGGGCAATCGTTGCTTTTACCGATAGCTGTCTTGTCTTTAGCCCACATGGCGAGCGAAATAGCCAGAGACCTGAAAACACGGGGAGGAGAATTACAGATCGATGAATAAATGATATTGGGAGGACATAGAGAAGCACAGGAGATGGCAACAGATGGGACGGTCTGGGTTGGGTTGGTTGAGAACAAGTTCCCCAATGGGGATTAAAGGTTAAAAGAAGAAGAAAGACGGTCACATAGCAGATGCAGCCATTGCCTTTGAAGTGTTGGGGAGTAAAGTAATTTATTTATCTTGACATAACAGTGGCATCAAAGGTTTCCCAGAAAATATTTCTACGTATTGCAATTTTAGCAAACGTATTCATGCCTGTCCTGCAAGAGAGAGGGAAAACAATGCTGTATGCCGAAACATCCGCTATAGTTTTTGCCAGTAAATATGGAAACATCACGAAAGTTATTGCTGGTAAATGTCAAAACTTCACGAGAGATTTTGCCAAGTAAATGCCGTAACATCGCTAGAGATTTCGCCAGTAAATGCCATAACGTCTCGTGAGATTATTCCAGTAAATGCCGTAACATTGCTAGAGATTTTGTCAGTGATTGCCGAAGCATCACCATAGATTTTGCCAGACCGAAACATCGCGAGAGATGTTTCAAGTTATCCGTCAAGGGAAGCTGCGGAAATAATGCACTTGGTCATGGGCTCGAGAATGAGTAAAACCGCTGCCAAACTCACTAGAGATGTTTCAGTGGACTGTTGGGTGTGTTAGTTAAGTTAGTTGTATATCCTTTACAGGACGTCGCAGTCAACCCCAGCCTTTTTTTTTTGGACTGCTTGTGATTTCTTAGCAAGTTTACGTTCAGTAATTTGCCATTTATTTCTGAACGGCCGGTACTAATACCATTGTATGGAAACCAATGCAACGCGGTCAGTTTCCAAATCGTCCGCAGCTGTTTCGAACGCGGTATGGGCTATTACAAATTGCGTCCATACTTCCTTTGCCTCAGAGCCGGTTGGGGTGTACAGTGCAAAATTAACAGATGGAAATATCGGACCAACCAACGCACTTTTATTAGTTCAACCTCTACACGGTTGGGCGTCACTGTTGACTTCTCGTTCAGAAAGCAATGGCAAACTACTGAAGTAAAATTGCTTAGAATATCAACCAGAGATTGGGGATGATTTGCAGGGGACATGCAACATATTCTTATGCACCGGTTACACTTCCATATTTTAGAAGTTTAATCTTTGCACTGGGTTATTCTTAAATACAGTTTTAAAAAAAAAATGCGGATTACAGGTTTGAACTGCACTCTTTGACCGCATAACAAGCTTACGCGTCTTAAATAATGTCAACTTATACAGTCGACTAGGTGTAATTAGATAGGCGTTCATTATAAGATTACAGAAACTTAGAAAGATAGTTGTTCAGTGTGTGTAACCCGATCTCTCTCTCTCTCTCTCTCTCTCTCTCTCTCTCTCTCTCTCTCTCTCTCTCTCTCTCTCTCTCTATATATATATATATATATATATATATATATATATATATATATATATATATATATATATATATATATATATATATATATTTCAAGTGCAGTAGGATACAGGTTCAGAGCACAGTCACCCAGGTATAGTACAATAGACAGACAATATAGAGTTTCCCAGACATAACCATACATGTTAGTCATAATTGCTCAGATATAGTTAGATACGTAGCTATATAACCGTAGATAAATTAGTAAAGTCCCCTTTAAGCGCATTAAGCATATTGGGCAAATGGTGTTAGGGCCATATGTGTATAGACCAGTCGGTACTTTATAAGTGACATGGTGACTATCACGCCGGCAACCTTCACTTCAAAAGACATTTGGAAGTACCAATTTTAGGCTGGATCGACCTGGAAACCCAGGCCAATTTACAAAAAAAAAAGTTACATATCCTTTACATGACGTCGCTGTCAACCCCAGAAATGTTTGGCAAGTTTACATTAAGAAGTTTGCCATTTGCTTTCTGAACGACCGGCACTCATACTATTGTATGAAAATCAACACTATCTGCTGCCAGATCGCTTGGATTCGAATGCCGTATGCAGGATAACAAATTGCACGCTGCAGAGGTATAAATCATATGATGTGAATTTCCTCCGAAGTCGGAGAGTATCTGCCTGTACGGCGAGGGACCACCAGTCTGCACACCAATAAGCCAGACATGGGACAACGGATACTCACGCAAACCTCAGGTCCTGTATGACATCACACTGATGTTGGACAACAGGATGTCTTCATCCGACATACAAGACTTCGCGTTGGAGCTCAAGCCAACGAACACAAGCAAGCAGCAAGCAAGCATATGATGTGAATCGATGTTAAGTATAAAGCTGCCAATGAATAGTAACATATGTATTAATTATAGCTACCCAGATGTGAAATATACGTATTCGCAATGTCTATTCAGTTATATTTATTTAGGATCTCAGTATACCGCGCTACCAAGAAATGGTGATAAGACATTTAGTATAAAGTTACTCAGGTGTACTATATACGTGCTCATTATAAAGTGAGGCGACAAGATTACATTCTCTCAGATGTCACCGACGTTGTCAGTTGAACGTTTAATGCAGTGATACGACCCGGGTCGAGCTTCTGTTGTGCACCCGGATGTATGTTGCCAAGATTAAAGTCTAACATGCTGTTGTTGTCTGGGTGGCGATGAACTTGTTCAATGTTGGTGCTCTGTGAGAACTTAACTTTGCTTTTACGAATTACTCTGTTCGGAAATAATAAGTAAGATAGGAGTATTTTCTTCCAAGACCTATACAATAGTTTGTTTTTAAAAAATGCAGTCGCATGTTAAATGTTCGTCAGACTTCATCACAGTTAACATCGTGGTAGATTCTGGCTACTTTAACCAGACTGGCATCTCATTCTCAGGTTGTCCTTTAGGGTGCCGAAGAGAGGCTTTAGTCAGTGTGAAGTCTAACTCTGTCGCATCTGAGTTCTTCGTATAAGAAGTTTTGTTACAAGTGCATCCACTTTCTCTTGTTTCCCTGACGCCTCCTGTAGTTATTTGGGTCTTCTGCTTTATTTCAGACAAACGCTCTCGGCGATCTCCTTTCGAATGACGATATGACAACTAAATTCCTCTGTCGGAAATTGTGTGTACGAAAGGAATGGGTAGATTAGTCAGCAGTGGCCTTGGATATTATTAAACTGTTAACGAATTGGTTGTCGGGAATGGATTTAGCAGTCGGCGGTAGATTTTTTTCCCCTGCATATCCTATTACAGGACTCGGTACAATTATCTCGGAACAGTAATAACATCTGATGGGACATGCCTTGAAGAGATTAGAACAAGAATCGTCATGGCGAAAGTAGCCTTTAGCAAGATGAAAAACACACTGACCAATAAAAAGATGTCAGTTGAAACGAGAAAG
Source organism: Cepaea nemoralis (assembly GCA_014155875.1). Classification (NCBI taxonomy): domain Eukaryota; kingdom Metazoa; phylum Mollusca; class Gastropoda; order Stylommatophora; family Helicidae; genus Cepaea; species Cepaea nemoralis. The sequence continues at coordinate 32,938 of JACEFZ010000330.1, read as the reverse complement.
AGTGTTGAGGTGCTACATAGAGCCTGTTCTTTTGTATGGATGTGAAACTTGGACAACGAGCAGTCAAGCTGAAAAACATTTGATGGCTACAGAAATGTGGTTTCTGAGGAGAATACAAAGAATACCATGGACAGACAGAAAAACCATTGACCAAGTACTTCATGAAACAAATGAAAATCTTAAATGATTAGAGACATTAGACGTAGACAGTCAAGATTTTTAGGACATGTTATGAGAAGAGATAAATTTGAGAACTTGGTGACAACTGGCAAGATCCAGGGGAAGAGATCAAAGGGAAGACAGAGAAGTAAATACCTGGATGGCTTGGCCACATGGCATGGTCGAGACAGGAACACTGAGCTGATCCACGACTCTGGTGATCGAGTGAAATGGCGAATCACGACCGGCCACCCTTTCCGGCATGGCACATTACAGGACATGCTGTCAACACCAGTATTTTACCGCTGTTGTTGATTTCTTGACAAGATTACGTTCAGTAATTTACCATTGCTTTCTGAGCGACCGGCTCACTTATCCCGTAAGTAACGGACGCGGCGAGAATCGCTACCGATTCTCGCTCAGCTGCGTTTGCTCACGTGGATAGTCAGCGTTAACGATCTGGTAGTCGGGAATGGATTCGGGAATCACGAATTGGGTTGTAACTAAGTACATGTAGTGAGACTGTAATGGGCTGAGGACTGAGTAGTTGGCTGGGTATCAGTGTGAATTTGTAGTGTGAAATGGTCTGTTTAGTGATTTATGCGCCGAGGAATGTGTAGTGGATTGCCGTCTGAGTAATAATTAGTGGGCTGTGGAATGTGCTGCGTATGGGTTTGCGGGCTAAGTAGTAAGGAATACACTGGTAGCGTTATGTGAATTGTGTAGTACGTAGTGGGCTAGTGAATGAGCGCGCTTGACAGTTTGTTTTGAATGGTTTGATGGGTGAACGCGCTGAAAGACCCAGTTTTAGCTCTCAGTTCCGAAGCATTGACATTCGGGCGTTTGGGGCATGAACATAACTTTCATATATCGGAGTGACATTGGGTAGAGACTTTCCTCCCGAATGGGTACCAAAGTACCATCTCAGCGGAGCTGTGTTGCTAGGTTCTATGTATCATCTGTACGCTCAGAAACCAGCGAAGTCCGCCAGGCTGGTACAGGACCTTGCTATCTGCGGAGACTCATTGTTGCACACAACGAGGTCAGGATTCAGCACAACACATACATACTGGTTGGGATTAGACGTGGGTTGGTCATGCTTCCTCCATAGGCTTCAGGTATATCATTGTCAACAGATTCCAACCCCAAGACCAGACCTCAGGGCATAGAAGGTTAGAATGGACTGAGGAATTAGACTGGAACGTAAAGAGTGGATCGGGTCGTTAGTCACGGTTAGTAATAAGATAATGGCCAGCCCAGAAAGCAACGTCTTGTGGGACCCCCTGTGATTATACAAGCTCCGTTATTCAGCAATAGCTGAGAACACAAACTGCTGTCGTGCAAGAGCGTCATTTGTTTACAAACGGTCTTGTCCCGAGGTTGTTGAACAGTTAACTAGCCAGAACGCCGCTCCCGTGCAGGTCTTGTTCCATACGTAACCGCGGGACTTGTCAGCAGGGGGTGGGAATGCCTTGTGTTGAAGAGTTGCCTGCAATGGCTGACACGTGGTCCACTTTAATAAGACATTTCAGAGAGAGAGACAGAGAGAGAGAGAGAGAGAGAGAGAGAGAGAGAGAGAGAGAGAGAGAGTGAGAGAGAGAGAGAGAGAGTGAGAGAGAGAGAGAGAGAGTGTGTGGTTCTATCTTGGGTGGATGGAGAGAGCAAGGTGCATGTGTGTTGTGTAAATGTATATGTGCTCTTATGTATGCGTGTTTGTGTTGTTATTAATGCTGGATTTTGTTGTTGTTGTTGCGTTGGAACCCGAGCGTAGTCTCCACAGTGCTACTACCACTAATAGCTGATACTACTAGTGAGTGCATTGGGGTGATTTTGCTTGAGGGTCAGCTTTCCCTATTACCAGTGTCCCTCGGCATCAGGCGAACTTACTCAGACTGCTGAGGGATTTGTACTTTACGTCAACGATTAAATCCAACTAACCAGAGTGTCACTAGCCTACAACGCCGTGGTCACCGGAAACAGTCAGCGCTAGCGCATTGAACCTCCCGGCAACGCCGACCTCCATTATGGGTAGTGTCTTGTGTAGTGTTCTGTAGTAATGTATTGTGCAATGTTGTGATGTATACAACTGTGTTGTATTTTGAAACCTTGCGCTGTGTAAAATTGTGTTGTGTTATCTGTTGCATTATGTTGTGGTGCGTAATAAAATAAAACTTAATAAAATTGTCCCGAAGCAGTTTTTCCCGATGTGGATATGGGATGTGATAGTCCCATCATATATGGTAGGCCTGAGAGCTAGGAGGAATAGGTTATCAGTCTTCCCTTTGCAAGCGACAAGCCCGCGCCCGACCGTGCTCATGACATTACCAGCGCAGTTCGCCATCAGTGTTGCTAGCCAGCCAGCTTATGGTGTATAGCTTATTCTGTATTATGTATGTGTTTGTTTATATGTCAGGTCTTAGATATGACTGAGCTACCGTATGACAGTAGACGTTTCTACCTGATTTCTGTTAGCGCTGGATGTTGAGTCTTAGTTAGATATGACTGAGCTACCGTATGACAGTAGACGGTACTACCTGCTTCTGTTAGCGCCGAATCTTGGGCGACGCTTACCAAACCCGACACCCCACATTGTGCCAACGGCTTCGGCCGGAGGAGCGCAATTGGGAGGGTACAAGCCTTATCCTGGCGCGAGGAAATGCAACCTAAAGACTAAATGCCATAGCAGGGCAGACCAGGCCCTAAGCCTTGGTTGGCAACTGGTCTAGGATCGAAGCTCCAACATGCGGACAGTTAGAGCATTGCTTTGCTGATCCGGCAGTTTCTGCATCTTGTCTTATTCCAGACGTATTGGTTTACCTTTCCTCTGGAGTAAACTAGACAGGACGAGAGAGGGATCATGCTGCATAGGCAACACATGGTCTCTAAATTCAGTCCAGGTTTTGTGTTATGGAGAGGTATAACTCCATTGTACAAACTATCATCTGTCAAGGCGGCAGTTGCCAGTCTGTGTGTTTGTGCATTGTGTATTAGGCGTATTGGTAGACAGTTACGCTTGCGCGCGCGCACACACACACACACCTACGATTGAATGCCCTAGTCGGCTCATGAGTTATATACTCATTCATTCATTCATTCATTCATTCATTCATTCATTCAGTAGCAGAACCTCGCACCCATAACAACCTTCCCGAAAACCCCTCGATCACAAGCAAGATGTCCCGCGTCCGATACACCCATCTTGGAGATCATCCGCCACATCCTGCACCCATCTTCCCTTTGACCTTCGTCTTCCCTTCTTCCGGGGCATATACCTGATCTGCTTGGCATGGGGGTCTCACCACGAGATCTCTGAGTTATGTACTATTGTACGTAAATTGGGTGCTGCATGTCTTGATCTCCTGCTCTTGCGCCTGCTGATCTAAATCCTCAAAAGCATGCTAGCTCCCTCTGTTAAACCCCATATCTGTCAAACAGGATATATCCCTGTCAAAACTGGTCTCTGGTACCGTCAACCCTCCCTGTCGACGGGTTGGCAGAGTGGCACTGAATCGCTATGCCTTGACAGTGGTACTTATGACATATGGTCAATTTCATAAACGTCAGATACAAAATGAAAAGGAACACTAACGACCGCGTTTCCCCTTACATAACGTGAGAACCATTGGTTTAACTCCGTCAGTCTGAACTTCTGAGGTCGCCGGGGACGTTTAGCTCTTTGTTACGGCAATTAAAGCAGACGGCAAATGGCTGCCCGCCTCTTTCCTCCAGCCGTTCTATTTGTATAGCCGTCCATAACCCGACAGATCAACAACTTAAAAACGTCTCTTAAGTGGGTAGGTGTTTTTATTTTAATGACCTTATTGATTTCTGAAATGGATGTTTGGTTGAACGCAGGTGTCGAATTTGACAAGTGTATGTATTTAGGAAAACCAGTTGGGCAGAACTTGTTTTCTCAAAGTCAGCGTCCAGGAGACTCTTGACTGATGTTTCACAGTATAAAAAAACAAAAAAAATACATCATCGCTAATCGTATAGTATGCTATTTACAATTCTAAGGCTTTTGTGCAGCACTGATGTTGCTATAGGTGTGCATGTGCCTGCTTGTGACAGGGTAATGAGCCCCATTCCCATGCCTTCGTGGCATATAGAGGTGTGGTGCTGGGCCCGTATGTCTTATGGTGCCTGATCGCTAATTTGATACGTTGAATTCTCAGTCGAATATATATACGGCTGCGAGTCCTGGACAATTAGTACATAGGTGAAAAAAATCCCTGGAAGTCTTGGAGATGTGGTTTTGTAGAAGAATGCTGAAATTAGTTGGACAGCTAAAAAGAGCAGTCAGGATGTTTTAAGGTAAACTGGCTCGCAAAGACAACGTATCACAAGCATCAGAAAGAGGCAGTCACGGTTTTTTGGCCACGTTATGAGAAGACAAAAACTGGAACATATTGTGACAACCGGAAAGAGAGATAGAGGAAGACAGCGTGAAAAGATTCTTGACAATCTTGTGTCATGGCACGGAAGGGAGTCAACACACGAATTGATCCATGACGTCGGCGATCGTAATTTGTGGAGAGGTATTATCGCCCACGCCAGCCGGCAAGGCACTGGATGGTGATAATTGAGGCCCTTATGTTGTATCTTTCTCTTCTTGCGTAGATTTGGTTGCGATTTCGCTCACTATGGTGTGATGCTCCTATATTTTATGGTCCGAGACCCGTATGTTATGTGGAACTTCTTCCGTATGTTATTCCCAATGGATCATATGCACCAGACACCAGAGCCTCCGTGGCGAAGTGGTCAAGCCGTTTGATTCGGGCTCCGAAGGTTGTGGGTTCGAGTCCTTTGGTTCACGAGTTAAATTTTTCGGAGATTCCTGAGGGTCGTCGCTAGAGCTACGGAGTTCGTGCTTGTTGCGACGCTTTCCGCGCTGCGGGAAGAGACGGAGCCATATGGGATAAAACCCAGTGCAATGAAGTCGACTTTGTCGACATTTTTATTTTAGACAAGCTCGCGCCGAGTCCTCCTGTATTTTACCGCCTCCTACGGCGCCCTCCATGTCTTCAGCATGTTATTTATCTGTCTGTAATCCCTTCTCCGCTCCGTGTGCTTTAGATCCCCCACTACTTCTTTTGCCCTGTCGGTTCCAGAGAAAGCAGTTTCTTCTATTTACACTAATAATAGGTTCTCGGGGGGGGGGGGGGGAGTGGTCAAGCCGCCTGTCGCTGGCTTCGAAGGTCGTGGGTTATTTTCGGACTTCATCATTGAGTTCACGGGTGCAGTTGTTTCTGTCAGTCTTGGCAAATGAATTGTCCCGTGGTGAGGAATCTGAGCCAGCTTGCATTTGCGATGTTTAAATAAACATGACGTGGCCTGACGGCTGCCATGTCGCCTACTGGAGTCATCGTGTCGTTACATAGAATGTATACTTAGGTAGTCTGTCTGTCTGTCTGTCTGTCTGTGTCACACACACACACATGTATATAGGAGAGAGAGAGAGAGAGAGAGAGAGAGAGAGAGAGAGAGAGAGAGAGAGAGAGAGAGAGAGAGAGAGAAGCAGAAATAGATACATTAACTGGGTGGATGGATGATGTGGATGCGTAGTTGGATGGACGGATAGATAGATATATGGATAGACAGACAGACGGGCGGACTGACCGCCCGGTCGGCCGGGCGGATGGAGGGAGGAAGGGATGAGTGGGTGGATGGGTGAGCAGGCACACCGTCATGGATGGATAGACATAGATAGACCGACAGAAAGATTGATGGGCAGAAAAACTAACTGGCTCCAAATATTAAGAAACTCGGATTGTGTAGAAGGTGGGGATTTTAAATCTTGGACCGAGAATACAACTATCCTTTTTACCCATCACCTGATGTATACGTTTAACTATTACCTAACCACCTCCATTTCGGGTACCACCCCACACATATACAGTTCGAAGACCTTTGGGTGTGAACCGTCGGCGTTGTACCACCTTAAAATAATTCACACACGTCAGACAGGACAGGGGCATCTGTGTCATACAGTGCTCCCCAATCTGCCACGGCACTGTTGCACAAAGTCATCGGGTTTTATCTGTCACACGTACTGACAGAAACCTGACCACTGTGTACCCCTGCTGTACCCTGGGCACACATCGTCACACCCCATATTCCTGTTTATGCATGTAATCTGGTCTATATCCGTGCCCTATCTTTCTAGGTACCGCAGCGCAATCTTACTTCTGTTTGATTAGTAGGGCTGTGTGTTGGCGGTTGTATAAAGGGTTTACCTTATGAGGAATCTGGTATAGTGGGTATTATAGATAGAAGGTGGTAGGGTTAGGTACTCTCGTATGCTTTAGGTATTGTTGTGTTTCAGGTCTGAGAGTGCTGAAAGTTGATTGGTCGGGTTACGGTGTGTTTACACCTCGTGTTCAGGCAGACTTCACAACAGACTGATGTGTTGTATTCTAGTGTCACTCTAGGCCACAGACGTGTCTAGGTTTGTGTTTTGTTTGCGCTGGTTTGCAACGGGATTGTTGATATTTTCATACACTTATGTCGTGTCATTCTACGGAGGGGGGAATCTGGTATTTCGTGTTAACACCGGATGCTACAATAGAGTGGCAGTTGGTATCTTCATAGAGCCTGTGTGTTAAGTCGCAAGTGCCCTCTGAGAGAAATTTGATATTTAGTATTAGTCGCCTATTATTGCAGAGTGGGATATGATATCTCCATAGACTTTGTGTTAAGTTGTGTGTGACTACGGAGAGGCATGTACCATTTTGTATTACGCCGCCTGTTGTTACATAGTGGCATTTGATATCCCCATAGAGACGTTGTGTTAAGTTATGTGTGACTGCGGAAAGGAAGTTGATAATTTGTATTACACTAATTGTTACAACAGATTGGAATTTGGTATTTTCATTGGGCCTTCATGATAAATCGCGAGTGCCCACGGAGAGGAATTAGATATTATTAAAATTACGCCGCTTGTTACTTTTTTTTTAAAAGTTCGCATATCCTTTACAGGACATCGCTGTCAACAGCAGCATCTTTCAGCTGTCTGTTGATTTCTTGGCAAGATTACGCTCAGTAGTTTGCCATTGCTTTCTGAGCGGCCGGCTCAGTTATCCCGCAAGTCACCAGCGGGGGTAGAACCGCTCCCAGCTCTCGCCCGCTACGAGACTCTGCATGATAAACGGGATTACGGAGAGAAAGTGTTGTAACCCCTCGGCCAGAGAGACCGCTTGTTACTACAAATTGGAATTTCATATCTTCATAGAAACGGTGTTCATTTGTATGTGAGTGCTGAGAGGAAGTTTATATTTTGTAACTAGCTTCTTGTTACTCATTATCATCATCAACATGCAAGCAGGTGTTTATCAGAACTCGTATAACTTGTCTTTATCTATTGCCATTCTTAAATCAATCATTAAAAAAATTCATATTTTGCCTCAATAATTACCATAATGCCCCCCCCCCCCCCCACACACACACACATCACAGTCAACCGGCTCCGTAGCGAAGGGATTACAAACGCAATTCGTAATCCCGCATACCGCGTTCGAAAGACAACTGCGGGCGATTTGGCAGCAAACCGATTTGCTTTGGTATTTCATACAAAGGTATGTAAGCCAGTCGTTTAGAAAGTAATGGCAAACTACTGAACGTAAATTTGCCAAGAAATCACAAACAGCCAACAAATGCTGGGGTTGACTGCGACGTCATGTAAAGGATAAGCAGCTAACTTTAAAAACAAAAAAAACTATCAATACTGTCCAAGTCAGTTTCATAGACCTTAAGTAAATCCAATGAAAAGTGCCGAGTTGATTTCATCGCTTTGCTATATTATTATTCGTTATGTGGCTGGCTATCTGGTCGGTGCAGGATATGTTTGGTTGGAAATTTGCGTCTTCATCTCTAAGCTGTTTATCAATGGCATCTCTTAATCTCCCAAGAATGATCTTGCTCGGTATTTTCTCAGGATCTGACAATAGTATTATTTCTCTATAATTTTCGCTCTTCTGCAGATTCCCGTCTCTGACAGCTTCACAAGGTATCATTCTCACCACCTGCTGGTATTTCTTCGATCTCCCAGACGCTGTTAAGTAATTTATGCTGTAAGTCAGTTGAAATATTTATGTTGACTTTAACGACTTCTGTTTGGGTGCCACCTGGACCAGCAGACTTACCCATCCTTCACAAAATTAATAACTTTTCTAATTTCTTCTTTAGATGGTTTCTCACAATTGATATCCATCCCCAAATTGTGCACGCTGCATATCTGTAGTGTGTGTGACTAATCGTCCCTGGAGGAAGATGGACTCGACCAGCACACTTTTAATATCCTTCTACTATTGGAAGTATTGAATGACTTTTGTCTACACTCCTCCCTTCCGTCTTTCATACACTATATCTCTCTCTTTCTCTCTCTCTCTCTCCTTCATAACATACCCTGACAACAGTTTCCTCCAACAATGAATAACCTGTTTATTGTTGAAAACTATGTCAGTTGTATGTATGGAATGTGTATCTGTAGTTGATAGTGTCTGCTAATGTGACTGCAAGATAGGACTCTTAGATGTTAGTCTTCGTAATCTTCTCCAGCATATTCAAAAGGCCAAAACATCAGACATCAAACATATAATTAGAACGTTCTCACTGGATGCTCGTTAGCTGATCTGACTTAATCCAATTCTGAATTACAAAAAACAATTGTTCACCCACAGTAACACCGTACAGTAAGTGATAACGGTAAGTCTTTCGTAGACAGGAGTTTTCAGTTTTATGTATTTAATCCATCAGTGAAAAAACACTCACCACTGTCCACAGTTATTTACCGTTTTCTAATATAGGTTACACTTGTCATGGTTCTTCCCTGTTTCGTTTAGGTAAAGTACTCAATTTACAATGTTTTAGCCTATTTGCTATGCTTGAATAAAGTTCTTTCCTCTAAGGTTCACCAAAACCTAGTTTTTTGACATTCGTTATGTCACCCCCTCTTATTGACTGTTTGGTTGAATTGGCTATAGTGACATACTTTCACTGCACCTGTGAAGTGACTTGATTAAAAGTGACAGTTCTTTCCTTTATTATCAACACTGCTTTCTCTGTACAAGAGATGTACTGGTTTATCTTCTTTGATATGTCAGGCTGTGTAGTGGAACCTGGGTAATAAACATTAAATCAGATGATTTAAGTCTGCTTCATATTACTGTTTATGTGATTGTCTTTCTCCAGCCGTAATGAACAGCTTCCGAAAGACTACTCTGACATAAACAGCAGAATTCACTAAAGTCTAAACTATTCACTAAATAGAAAGCAATAGTAAACCCTAAGCACACTACACCATATTTCCCTATGCTAATATTACTCTAATATTAGTGTTACCTTAATATATATAGAATTATGATACTCCAAGCATTGAAATCTATTAGCACACAATCACTTCTATCCCATTCCCGGGATGATTTCTTTGCTATTTTCAGGAGACATAAATCCAGTTTGCCGTCCATTTAGGTAGCACACACTAACTATAAAACTACCTCTCCACTATTTATATTGCGTGTCCCATCCTCCGTTGATTGTTTGATCTACAATCAAATTTGCCGTACCCGTAACATCAAAAGTTCAGTGAAATCACGTATCCGTCCGGTCGCTCCGTGCTCCGGTCCGCTCCGTTCTTACGCTGTTTCCCTGTATTCTCCGACGCTGGTACCTCAAAGCGTCCGACCCCTTTGATCACCGTCTCCGCTGTGTTTTCCGTTCCCGAAGTCTCCATCCATCGGCCGATACGAGCGGCATCCACTGACCTCTGCGAGCACCTGTCCCTATTTTTAGGCTAATAACCTTCAATTTATCCTTCTCTCAGATTGACAGACTCGATTGTTAACTCTTCTCCGATATTGCTATTAATGTTATATTTAATTTTATCTGGGAATCACTAAACTATCATCATTCTGTGACAAAGGCCCCCTCTTAAGAGAGTTGACCGCGTCGACTCTTCTTCAATGTAGTTTTGATTCCTATGATCCACCATCCTATTCCTCTTCCCCTGAAGTTGGATGTCTAGATACTAAATCCGCTCCTACATTCTCCTTACCAGGGATGTATTCCACTGTGAAGTCCTTTTGCAGCAACCACGTCCATCACATCCACCGTGCGTTGAGCTTCTGCGAAGTAGCTATGAACATCACGTGTTGATGATATGACTGGCTCCTCACATGGATCAGCACCTCATCCAGTAGGCGACCTCATATGCACCCTACCATACTACTCATGTTCCCCATTAGTGCTGGCACATCGCCCATGTACGTTCAGTCGACCTCCTTTCGACTGGCGTAAGCGATGGCTCACAATACAGACGGATTGTCCCATCCTGACTGTAACACTGTTTCCATATTCTCTTGGTTTCCCCCGGCTTTTCCTCTGGGGATGTTCCGCCTCGTCCTCGTTGGACCAAGTCGTCTTTCCCCAAATCTCCTGGACTTTTGCTTCCAGGACCATCTTGGGCGATATTGTATCTGGTCAGCCAATCTTCGGTTGGAGTCCCTGGGCATTCCGCGTCTTTCTGACGTTACCACCCCTTTTGAACTTGGTTACTGGGAAAAGTTTCCCTCTTGTCCTTCCCTGACGTGTGATTCCTACTCCCTCCGTTGGGTAAATCTGACCTATCACATACTGTCCCATACGCTCCTATGTTGTACTGGCGATCTCTGGTTTTCGTCTGGACTAGTAACTTTTGTCCCAATGGCTGCCATCACCATAAAGTGTGAAGCTTTGCTCCCGGATCTCTCCTCATATTTCCTAATGAGATGTCTAGGGAGATTTTTCTGCTCTTCCCCGATCCGTATTTTGTAGATGTTCTTGGACACAACCTTTTCCACAGGATAAGGTCCTTTCCATCCTACTTGGAGTATATTGGTCTCTGCTGGACCCCACACTTCCACTTTGTCTTCCACTTTAAGAGCTATTTTACTCTTAGTCCGCTTGTTGGTTGGTGCGTTCTGGCACTCCGAACAAGACTTAACCCACCCGGGGTACATTTCCCGGGCATTCCTGGCCAGCGAGAGAAAAAGGGGTTGGGGGTTTGTAACCCCTCGGCAGAGAGACCGCTTGTTACTACAAATTGGAATTTCATATCTTCATAGAAACGGTGTTCATTTGTATGTGAGTGCTGAGAGGAAGTTTATATTTTGTAACTAGCTTCTTGTTACTCATTATCATCATCAACATGCAAGCAGGTGTTTATCAGAACTCGTATAACTTGTCTTTATCTATTGCCATTCTTAAATCAATCAAAAAAAAAATTCATATTTTGCCTCAATAATTACCATAATGCCCCCCCCCCCCCCCCCACACACACACAATCACAGTCAACCGGCTCCGTAGCGAAGGATTACAAACGCAATTCGTAATCCCGCATACCGCGTTCGAAAGACAACTGCGGGCGATTTGGCAGCAAACCGATTTGCTTTGGTATTTCATACAAAGGTATGTAAGCCAGTCGTTTAGAAAGTAATGGCAAACTACTGAACGTAAATTTGCCAAGAAATCACAAACAGCCAACAAATGCTGGGGTTGACTGCGACGTCATGTAAAGGATAAGCAGCTAACTTTAAAAACAAAAAAAACTATCAATACTGTCAAGTCAGTTTCATAGACCTTAAGTAAATCCAATGAAAAGTGCCGAGTTGATTTCATCGCTTTGCTATATTATTATTCGTTATGTGGCTGCTATCTGTCGGTGCAGGATATGTTGGTTGGAAATTTGCGTCTTCATCTCTAAGTGTTTTCAATGGCATCTCTTAATCCCCCAAGAATGATCTTGCTCGGTATTTTCTCAGGATCTGACAATAGTATTATTTCTCTATAATTTTCGCTCTTCTGCAGATTCCCGTCTCTGACAGCTTCACAAGGTATCATTCTCACCACCCTGCTGGTATTTCTTCGATCTCCCAGACGCTGTAAGTAATTTATGCTGTAAGTCAGTTGAAATATTTATGTTGACTTTAACGACTTCTGTTTGGGTGCCACCTGGACCAGCAGACTTACCCATCCTTCACAAAATTAATAACTTTTCTAATTTCTTCTTTAGATGGTTTCTCACAATTGATATCCATCCCCAAATTGTGCACGCTGCATATCTGTAGTGTGTGTGACTAATCGTCCCTGGAGGAAGATGGACTCGACCAGCACACTTTTAATATCCTTCTACTATTGGAAGTATTGAATGACTTTTGTCTACACTCCTCCCTTCCGTCTTTCATACACTATATCTCTCTCTTTCTCTCTCTCTCTCTCTCTCTCCTTCATAACATACCCTGACAACAGTTTCCTCCAACAATGAATAACCTGTTTATTGTTGAAAACTATGTCAGTTGTATGTATGGAATGTGTATCTGTAGTTGATAGTGTCTGCTAATGTGACTGCAAGATAGGACTCTTAGATGTTAGTCTTCGTAATCTTCTCCAGCATATTCAAAAGGCCAAAACATCAGACATCAAACATATAATTAGAACGTTCTCACCCTGGATGCTCCGTTCAGCTTGAGTCTTGACTTAATCCAATTCTTGAATTAAAAAACAATTGTTCACCACAGTAACACCGTACAGTAATGTGATCACGGTAAGTCCTTTCCGTAGACAGAGTTTTCAGTTTTTATGTTATTATAATCCATCAGTGAAAACACCTCACACCTGTCCACAGTTATTTAACCGTTTTCTGAATATAGGTACACTGGTCTATGGTTCTTCCCTGTTTCGTTTAGGTGAGTACTCAATTACAATGTTTTATCCTATTTGCTATGCTTGAATAAAGTTCTTTCTCTAAGGTTCACCAAAACCTGTTTTTTTTTACATTCGTTAGGTCACCCACTCTTATTGACTGTTTTGGTTGCATTTGCTATAGTGACATACTTTCACTGCACCTGTGAAGTGCTTGATAAAAGTGAACGTTCTTTCAGTTATTATCAACATTGCTTTCTCTGTACAAGAGCCGTACTGGTTTATCTTCTTTGATATGTCAGGCTGTGTAGTGGAACCTGGGTAATAAACATTAAATCAGGTGATTTAAGTCTGCTTCATATTACTGTTTATGTGATTGTCTTTCTCCAGCCGTAATGAAACAGCCTCTGAAAGAATACTCTGACATAAACAGCAGAATTCACTAAAGTCTAAACTATTCACTAAATAGAAAGCAATAGTAAACCCTAAGCACATACACCTATTTCCCTATGCTAATATTACTCTAATATTAGTGTTACCTTATATATATAGAATTAATGATACTCCAAGCATTGAAATCTATTAGCACACAATCACTTCTATCCCATTTCCCGGGATGATTTCTTTGCTATTTTCAGGAGACATAAATCCAGTTTGCCGTCCCTTTAGGTAGCACACACTAACACAAAAACCCCAGTTGCTACTATTTATATTGGGCCTTCCGTTCTTCGTTAGTGTTTGATGTCCATACATCAACAGTCGCATTTGCCGTTTCCGTAACATCAAAAAGTTCAGTGAAATCACGTATACGTCCGGGCGCTCCATGCTCCGGTCCGCTCCGTTCTTACGCTGTTTCCCTGTATTCTCCGACGCTGGTACCTCAAAGCGTCCGACCCCTTTGATCACCGTCTCCGCTGTGTTTTCCGTTCCCGAAGTCTCCCATCCATCGGCCGATACGAGCGGCATCCACTGACCTCTGCGAGCACCTGTCCCTATTTTTAGGCTAATAACCTTCAATTTATCCTTCTCTCAGATTGACAGACTCGATTGTTAACTCTTCTCCGATATTGCCATTAATGTTATATTTAATTTTATCTGGGAATCACTAAACTATCATCATTCTGTGACAAAGGCCCCCTCTTAAGAGAGTTGACCGCGTCGACTCTTCTTCAATGTAGTTTTGATTCCTATGATCCACCATCCTATTCCTCTTCCCCTGAAGTTGGATGTCTAGATACTAAATCCGCTCCTACATTCTCCTTACCAAGGATGTATTCCACTGTGAAGTCCTGTTGCAGCAACAACGTCCATCACATCCACCGTGCGTTGAGCTTCTGCGAAGTAGCTATGAACATCACGTGTTGATGATATGATTGGATCCTCACATGGATCAACACCTCATCCAGTAGGCGACCTCATATGCACCCTACATACTACTCATGATCCCCATTAGTGCTGGCACATCGCCCATGTACGTTCTGTCGTCCTCCTTTCGACTGGCGTAAGCGATGGCTCACAATACAGACGGATTGTCCCATCCTGACTGTAACACTGCTTCCATATTCTCTTGGTTTCCCCCGGCTTTTCCTCTGGGGATGTTCCGCCTCGTCCTCGTTGGACCGAGTCGTCTTTCCCAAATCTCCTGGACTTTTGCTTCCAGGACCATCTTGGGCGATATTGTATCTGGTCAGCCAATCTTCGGTTGGAGTCCTGGGTAATTCTCGCCTTTCCCGACGTTACCCACCCCTTTTGAACTTGGTTACTATTGCAGGTTTCCATCTTGTCCTTTCCCTGACGTGTGATTTCCCTCCTCCCGTCGTTAGGTAAACCTGACCTATCCCGTACTGTCCCATAGGCCCTCCTATGTTGTACTGGCGATCTCTGGTCTTCGTCTGGACTGGTAACCTTTGTCCCAATGGCTGCCATCACCATAAAGTGCGAAGCTTTGCTCCCGGATCTCTCCTCATATTTCCTAATGAGATGTCTAGGGAGATTTTTCTGCTCTTCCCCGATCCGGATTTTGTAGATGTTCTTGGACACCACCTTTTCCACAGGATAAGGTCCTTTCCATCCTACTTGGAGTATATTGGTCTCTGCTGGACTCCACACTTCCACTTTGTCTTCCACTTTAAGAGCTAGTTTTACTCTTAGTCCGCTTGTTGGGTGGTGCTTTCTGGCACTCCGAACAAGACTTCAACCACCGGCGTACATCTCCGGTCATTCCTGGCCAGCAATAATGGCCGGAAATTTGCTGCAAGGTCTCTCTGACACCCATATGTCGATTCTCGCCTATGATGTGTCCACTCTGAAGAATGTGAGGACGGTGGGTCTCTGGAACCACCCACTGCTCGTGCAGATTGTCTCCCCTCCCAGCTCTCCGATAGAGTAGTCGATTCTTCAGAAAGTACTGTCCCCGTTCTGGTGGCTCAGCACTTCTTTGCAGCTTCCTGTAGCAAGGATGCAACGTAGTATCCTTCCTCTGAGCAGTATGCAATTCTCCTATCCCTGAGTTGTAGCATAGTGTCTCTGCCTCTTTTTCCTTCCCTTGAGATCCACTGACTACTGTTCCCTTGTGGGCTGGCTGTTTGGGCATCCCCAAAAAGACATATTTCGTGCCAATGATCATGGGAAATAAGGAGTCAGATAATACAGCAGCTGGAATAATGCCCGTGACGTACCTGGATTTAATCTCCACCTTGGCGATTGGCAGCGTCATGGTAACAGCACTCCTCATTGCCGGCTGTATTTCTATGGTCTCCCCTGTAAGTTGGTCTGGGCTTACTAGGCTGGCGTCTATCACAGCTTCCCCATCCAAACCGGTATCGTAGAGACAAACAACCTGCTGTCCATTGACTTCAATCAATTCGACCACAGGTGGCCTCTCTTGGTCCAGAGTGTCTTCCATCTCCTTGACCGTTTCCTTGCCTTCCTCTTTTGATTCCTCGAGGTTGGTTATGCAATTGGCGTCTTCTGCCTTGCATCTGCAGTCCACAGTATTATGTGTTTTCGACCGGCAGTGTGTGCACCATGTTCCCTTCCTAGGTTTCCGTGTGTCCTTTTTGTTCCTTTCTCCTTCGCCGACCTCAGCCTTGTCTGTGATCACCGTCGTAGGAATCACTTTGCATGCTGCGAAGTAAGAACTTTTAGGTTTCGATCTGCAGTCCTTCGTGTTATGAGATGGCACCTTGCAGAATGAACACCACTTCTCGGACCACTGTCGTTTCGCTGGAGAATTCGAGGTGTTCTGGTTTCCTTCCTTCACCTTCTCTGAACTCTCCTCTGTGTGCTTTATATAAGGTTCCACTTTTTCTCCTTCCCAGTTCTTAGGTTTCTTTTTCTCTTGTTTCTCCTGACCTTTGGTTTGAATACTGAGTTCCGCAGCCTCCCCATGTACCTCTACGAATCGTTCCGCCAGCTTATTCACAACATCAATCCGTTCCGCCCCTTGTTCTCCCAAGAAGGTTCTGAGAGGTTTCGACATTTGCTTTCGCATCTGGTCGACCACCATCATCTCTTCGAGACTCTCATAATCCCTCTTGAATTCTGCCAAGTCCATCCATTTCTGGAGATAGGATTTCAGCCTTAGACTGTAGGCGGCGAATAGCTCTCCCGGCTCTCGTCTAGACGATCTAAACTTTTTCCGATACGTTTGTGCTGTGACTTCATAATGCTTCATCAAAGCGGCTTTTAATTCCTCGTACTGATTTTCATGTCCTGGTGGTAGGCGTGTATAACCTCGTACCCTGAACCACGTAAGGCCTGGGATAATTTAAGAGCCCATCGGCTTCTATCCAGTCCCATAGCGACTGCCATAGCCTCGAATCGATTAGCAAAGTTGTCAAATTTTTCTTTAGACTCATCATACACAGCTAAGGGAAACTTCATTGCATGGTAGCTAGATCCACTCATGTTGGTTGCACCATGTAACGATGATCCGCCTTCCGCGCCATTTATTTCTCCCTTAGTTTGTGTTTTGAGTTCCATCTCTTTCATGCGGTATTCATGTTCCCGTATCTTGTTGGCCTCTTCCGCGTCAAGTCTCCTGTTGCTCTGTTCCATTTCCATGCGTTTCAATTCCAACTCAATCTTCCGATATTCTCGTTCCGCTTGACGAACCTCTCGCTCTCTTTCTTGTATGTAATCAGTTAGTTCCGAACCAGCTAAACCAATTGCCTCCCCGTTGGCCCTTAGTTCTGCTGTAGTTACTTTAGGAGTTGCCTTAGTTAAAACTGTAAGTCAGCCGGCTTAGTAAAGACCCCTCAAGGCAGTAAAGCAATACTCACTATAGAATTATATTCTACCTAGAACCTATATCATTTATCTATGTCTATTTAATATAATTAATCTACAACACCACACAGTACATCACAACCACTCTCTCATCCACAAGAGGAGATATAGGATAAAGACTTATGTAGACGTGTGACCGTGTGACTAGGTATGTAATGTGTCTTACCACCTATCCACATTCACCCTGTCTGGAACTTTCTCACTGTAAAGTCACCAGCATTAATGAAATGTTTCTACCATAAATGTAATGGCACCATATATCCAATGGACGTCCTTCCATTAAAAGTCATCAATGTATACTTATATTTATTCCAATCAGTATGTCCCAACATGCAGGTACTCCGCTATGCCTGTGCCAATATGCAGGTACCCCTCTATTCATATACCCTGTTATGTCTCCAGTTCATATGGGTATTATGTAGTTACCCCACTCACTCCACCAATTATGTGACTAATCGTCCCTGGAGGAAGATGGACTCGACCAGCACACTTTTAATATCCTTCTACTATTGGAAGTATTGAATGACTTTTGTCTACACTCCTCCCTTCCGTCTTTCATACACTATATCTCTCTCTTTCTCTCTCTCTCTCTCTCTCTCTCTCTCTCTCTCTCTCTCTCTCTCTCTCTCTCTCTCTCCTTCATAACATACCCTGACAACAGTTTCCTCCAACAATGAATAACCTGTTTATTGTTGAAAACTATGTCAGTTGTATGTATGGAATGTGTATCTGTAGTTGATAGTGTCTGCTAATGTGACTGCAAGATAGGACTCTTAGATGTTAGTCTTCGTAATCTTCTCCAGCATATTCAAAAGGCCAAAACATCAGACATCAAACATATAATTAGAACGTTCTCACCCTGGATGCTCCGTTCAGCTTGAGTCTTGACTTAATCCAATTCTTGAATTAAAAAACAATTGTTCACCACAGTAACACCGTACAGTAATGTGATCACGGTAAGTCCTTTCCGTAGACAGAGTTTTCAGTTTTTATGTTATTATAATCCATCAGTGAAAACACCTCACACCTGTCCACAGTTATTTAACCGTTTTCTGAATATAGGTACACTGGTCTATGGTTCTTCCCTGTTTCGTTTAGGTGAGTACTCAATTACAATGTTTTATCCTATTTGCTATGCTTGAATAAAGTTCTTTCTCTAAGGTTCACCAAAACCTGTTTTTTGACATTCGTTAGGTCACCCACTCTTATTGACTGTTTTGGTTGCATTTGCTATAGTGACATACTTTCACTGCACCTGTGAAGTGCTTGATAAAAGTGAACGTTCTTTCAGTTATTATCAACATTGCTTTCTCTGTACAAGAGCCTGTACTGGTTTATCTTCTTTGATATGTCAGGCTGTGTAGTGGAACCTGGGTAATAAACATTAAATCAGGTGATTTAAGTCTTCTTCATATTACTGTTTATGTGATTGTCTTTCTCCAGCCGTAATGAAACAGCCTCCGAAAGAATACTCTGACATAAACAGCAGAATTCACTAAAGTCTAAACTATTCACTAAATAGAAAGCAATAGTAAACCCTAAGCACATACACCTATTTCCCTATGCTAATATTACTCTAATATTAGTGTTACCTTATATATATAGAATTAATGATACTCCAAGCATTGAAATCTATTAGCACACAATCACTTCTATCCCATTTCCCGGGATGATTTCTTTGCTATTTTCAGGAGACATAAATCCAGTTTGCCGTCCCTTTAGGTAGCACACACTAACTATAAAACTACCTTTCCACTATTTATATTGGGCCTTCCGTTCTTCGTTAGTGTTTGATGTCCATACATCAACAGTCGCATTTGCCGTTTCCGTAACATCAAAAAGTTCAGTGAAATCACGTATACGTCCGGGCGCTCCATGCTCCGGTCCGCTCCGTTCTTACGCTGTTTCCCTGTATTCTCCGACGCTGGTACCTCAAAGCGTCCGACCCCTTTGATCACCGTCTCCGCTGTGTTTTCCGTTCCCGAAGTCTCCCATCCATCGGCCGATACGAGCGGCCGCCACTGACCTCTGCGAGCACCTGTCCCTATTTTTAGGCTAATAACCTTCAATTTATCCTTCTCTCAGATTGACAGACTCGATTGTTAACTCTTCTCCGATATTGCCATTAATGTTATATTTAATTTTATCTGGGAATCACTAAACTATCATCATTCTGTGACATTGTGCTCTGGGGAGCTGGTCTATTTAAATAATCCTCAAAATATTCAGCGAATCTCTTAACATAATCTGTAATGTTAATGAGAACTTTTCCATTACTTTTTTTTTTAAAACCAGTTCCATTGATTTATTATATTTCCCTTGTGGTTTTGTTATATCCTTGTGGTTTTGTAAAGGTCTCTGATGTTTCTTTTCGCCCCTGCTACACCTGCTTTTCTTGCTAGGATATCTTAATATTGTCTTTTATCCGCTATTATCCGCTTCCTAACTTCTTCACTAGCTTCTGTGTATTTTTCACGGGCTCTGACCTTAGCACCTATGGTTTCATTGTTATTAAAATATACGTGTATATTATATTTTCCTTTCTATTTTCAAAATTTCTGGCGTTCTTCTTATGTCCCTGACTCCCAAAGAAGCATAGTTAGTTGCATATAGTTTACAGCACATAGCAGTTAACTCCATAATTTTTTGGCTGTTTGTGGTTCCTGGGAAAGTCTACGTTCAGTACTTTACCATTGACTTTTGAACGACATTCATATAATTGACCAGTCACTTCCCTGTTGATATTACTAAACCAGGATTTAAAGAGCGGGGATAGAGGGACGGGGGTAGTGAGAGATAAGAGGCACCCCACTGCCACGGCGCGGCTGACCGCTATAGTGTATAATGCTGCGACGTAATCTGGCATAACATCAAAACATAAGCTCGAACAAAACATCGTCTAGAGTTGCAGAAAACAATCCAGCAAAGAAGCATCAACGGAACATCAATAAAAAGGAATCACTCGAAGGCTGGCAATCTAATTGATGCGGCTAAGTTTATTAGCCCACATTCTTGAGCTGTGATCAATCAGAAAATTTATGAATCTCAATAAGTTTCGGTGGGGTCTGTAAATGTCAGACGGGACGATCGTATGAAAACATCAATTATAAATATTCAACTGTTGACCAGACTAGCTGATGAGAACTATCAAATTAGTATTGCAGTTCTTCTGTTCATCCAAGTTTACCGAAGTGTCCTTCTGGTGTGACATTCTCCATCTCATTCCTGGATTCCGCATCTGTCCCAAGGTCTTAATCTTGATAAGTAAAATGCCCTGCTATTCAGGTTCTTCTTTCTAATATATATTAGCCATGAATAAAGTCGACCTGTCAGTAAATATCTTTATAAATTAGAGACGACGTGTACGTGCTGCTTCTCTAGTCAAGCTCTATGATCCGAATGTTTTTGTTGTTCTTAACAACATCTTCTGACGTATATGTTTTCCACGTCAGGGTCTTAGTTTCTATTACTCTTTGGTTCGCGACTTTGTCGCGATTATTTGTTTGCGTCAGATTTGTTGCGCATATAAGCGCGACTGTTTGTTTGGTGTGTAGTTCTGACGCCTAGGTGTATTACTTTTACTTTCATCATCATCAAGTCGCCACCGTGATTTCTTCTCTGCACTTTATTTTACTGATCGTTAAACTCTGCCATTCTACCCGGCCATCATGGCCCACTGTAATAACTCAACGCGAGTGCGGGTTTTTTACGATCTATTCCTCAAAACACTGTACAATAGTTACTCACAATTGCGCACACAATTATACAACATGATCACAAATCTACACAGCATTTTCTGTACATAAACTTCACTAAAAGGGTGACTCAGTGTTGGCCATCACTCGATTACAGCTTGGTCCGCACGAAACCACCATCTAGAATGCCTTGTCCGGATCTCGCTTCCTGTTGACCGCGAAGCGAGTCCCAGCGTTTTTGCGCTGTGTGAAAAGTATCCTTTCGGCCATGTGGATCTGCTGATGATGATAATAATAATGATGATAACAATGATGTCATTATATGAACCGGATTTGCATGCACCTTTCCGATCTTCTCTCTCTAGGCCAGGTGTCCATTTACTGAACACTGCCATAACCTCTGACCTCATGTACTTTAGGTTACGGCATAACTAATCCATGTCCCTATCTGGACCATGGCACCCACTTCTCTCTGTAATTGATGCTGCGGTATCCGTCTTTCTATGTGTGTTACTGGAGCCCACCAGCGAAAAAAAAAAGAATAGTATCACAATAACTTACCATGCATGGCGTAAGTTACAGCCAAGGTTCTTATTAACCTCTAGAAGAGAACTTTGAAGCAATGGAGATGTGGTTCCTAAGACGAATGTTGCGAATTCCTTGGACTGCCAAGGTAACTAGCGACGATTGCCCGAAAGAGTCTGTCTGATTGCCCGAAAGAGTCTAAAGAAACTAGAACATTATATACAACAATTAGAAAGAGACAAACAGCTTTCTTTGGTCATGCGATGAGAAGAGAGGCATTGGAGAACATCGTGACGACTGGAAAGATCGAGGAGAAAACAGAGGCCTGCGAAGAGTAATGATGCTGGATGGATTGAGACGGTGGTATGGAGGAACATCAGCAGCTGAGTTAATCCAGAACACCAAAGACCGAGATCTTTGGAGAGCCATGAACGCCTACGCCAGCTGGCAGGGCACTTGATGGTGATTGCCCACTGTCTATAGCTTCTCTCTCTCTCTCTCTCTCTCTCTCTCTCTCTCTCTCTCTCTCTCTCTCTCTCTCTCTCTCTCTCTCTCTCTCTGTTTACCACTTTCTATTCCCCAGTATAACCCTCTCTCCATCGATCTCCCCCACCCGCTCTCTATCATGGATCCTTTCTCTCTCTCACTCTTTATCTCACCCTCTTTCTTTATCCCTCTCTCTCTATTTCCGATTATCTCTCTCTCTCTCTCTCCTCTCTCTCTCTCTCTCTCTCTCTCTCTCTCTCTCTCTCTCTCTCTCTCTCTCTCTCTCTCGCATTTAGCAGAAGTTCCTTCCTCCCACATGCCTCCCCCTCTCCCATGTCTAGATAACCAGCGTAAGTTTGACTTTTTCCACCTCTCCAATTCCCCAAGAGCTTCGAGTTTCTTTGTTTAACTTCTCTCCCCTTTCTCAGTGGGGTTTGGCCTCCGCCCACACAACCTCACCGCGTTCTGTGCCTGATACACCACATCACTGGTTCGTGTGAACAGACCCTTGCTGCCCCCTTCTTATTTTGAATGGCGTTGGCCTCATGGTTTGGTACACACAATCTGGTACAGTGAAGATTATGCACAGGGAGGAAGGGGGGGGGGGGGGGGTCAGGGTAACCTCTGTAGATAAAATCTGACGTTAACAAATACCCGGGGGGATTTCTTGAAGATTTCGCCATGTCACTTCTGTAATAAGCTGTGTATGTGTATTATGTCTGTTCACCTAGCTGGCGTCTCCGGTAGCGGACTGGGGTGCCTGATTCGGCGAGTATCTCCCAATTGTGTTTGTCCGTCGCGGTTTATTGAAATGTATTATTAAAGAGTAACATATATCCTCCTGAATAACGTAACCTGCGCGAGAATCTGTAGCGGTTCTCGCCGCGTTGGTAACTTACGGGGTATGTGAGCCGGTCGCTCAGAAAGCAGTGGCAAACTACTGAGCATAATCTTGCAGCAGAATTAGCAGCTGAAAAATACTGATGTTGACTGCAACGTCCTGTAAGGGATATGCCAAAAAAAAACACACACACACAACAACAACTGCGCGAGAATCGGTAGCGGTTTTCGCCGGGTTGGTAACTTATGGGATATGTGAGCCGGTCGCTCAGAAAGCAGTAGCAACCTACTGAGCGTAATCTTGCCATGAAATTAACATTCAGCCGAAAGATGCTGATGTTGTCAGCGATGTCCTGTAAAGGATATGCGGGAAAACATTATTAAAGTGTGTGGACGTGGAAGGCAAGGGGAAACCACAATGTTTATTTTCCAAGAATACATTTGTATGAAGTGATATTTATAGTGGAGTAGCATATTAATGAAGTGGAACAATATCAGCCTATTAAGAGAGGTGTGAGACTGGGATGTGTAATGTCTCCAGATTTTTTTTCACTGTACAGTGAAAATGTTTTCATAAACCTACAAGATATGAAAGGAATCATCATCGGAGGACGGAACACCAATAACATTAAATATTGATTGCAGACAATGAGCAGGATCTGCAACAATTAGTAGATGCGGTTGTTACACACAGTGAACAACGTGGGTTAGAATTAAATTGTAAAAAGACACAGATTATGGTCATCTCTAGGAAGAACGAAATACCACAATGTAATATACAAGTGGTCTCTCTGGCCTAGGAGTTAGCGACTTTCTCCGTTATCTCGTTTATTCACGGGAGCAAACGCAGCTGCGCAAGAATCGGTAGCTGTCTCGCCGCGCCCGTTACTTACGGGATATGTGAGCCGGCCGCACAGAAAGCAATGGCAAACTACTGAGCGTAATCTTGCCAAGAAATCAACAACAACTGGTGTTGACAGCGATGCCCTTTAATAGGTTATGCGGGGAAAATATACAAGTAAATGGGAATGTTCTTAAACAAGTGAATCGGTACAGTTATCTCTGAACAGTAATAATATATAATTGGAGATACCTTGAAGAGATTAGAACAAGAATCGCCTCGGCGAAAGTAGTTAGTTAGTTAGTTAGTTAGTCGACAGATCATCCTCGTTGCACATCGAACCATTCAGTCCATAAGTGCTCGGATCCCCTCCTCAGCAAATCCCGCAGCGTGTAGCGGCTAACGACGCCAGTTCTGTGTTGGTTTATCAATCTTCTTTGGCTTCCTGCGTAGTGTTCTTGTTTGGCCACCCCTCTTTTAATTTGCTGCTCCCGCAGTCTGGCCATTGTTGTAGATTCACAGTCATCACTTGGTTCTCGCAAAAGTCTCACTTCTCGTAGAACATTCAGAATGTCAGCCTGGTCCATGGCGTGTCCGCCCTCCACAGTAGCCTCACCTGCGAGCTTGTCAGCCCGCTCATTTCCTTGTACTCCCGCATGACCTGGCACGAAGATGAAACTAATATTTGCCAGCCGAGACCGCTTCAGAGGCAGCAACCATTCTCTTCGGATCGACCCCTCCTCTATCCTCTTGATCATGTTCATTGAGTCGCTAAGGAAACAATCCCTAGTGAATGTCTGTGTCTCGAGCCATGTTATTGCTTTACTTACTGCCATGACTTCCATGGTCAGGCTACTTGTGGTTTCAGTGAAAGCACCAGAGTCCTCCTTCACAATTCTCCCTCCGGCCCGAGCTGTAAAGGCCCATGAGCTTCTCACATGTCGGACGACCGACCCATCTGTGGAGATGACCGCGTCACCGTCTAGCGAATTCTCGAAAATCAACGCTTGTACTTCAGCCTCAACAGCAGCCGGATTTTCTTGTCTGCATTTTCTATCTAGTTGGATGCAAACTGAAAAGGATGTGCAGAAGTCTGTTGGCACTTGCACCCACTCCTCGCCAGGTTCTAAGTCCTCAAGTGAACACACCTGTTGAAGAATGTCTTCGGCTTGACCCATCCACGACCGTCCTCTTTTTAACCTGCTGCCCTTCACCTTCCTAATTTCACTATGCAGTGGATGTTGTGTGTTTGCGTTAATTCTGAGGTAGGCGCGTGCCCTGCAAACTTGTATTCTCTCTTCAATGGTTGGAAAATCAAGAAGGTAGCGCATCGCCCTGCATGCTGTATCTCTTGTACATCCAAGAATAATGCGCATAGCTTCATTCTGTATCCTTTCCATCCTTTCTATCTGCTTATGGCTGAGTAGCCTTTAGCAAGATGAAAAACATACTGACCAATAAAAAGATGTCAATTGAAACGAGAAAAAGAGTGTTGAGGTACTACATTGAACCTGTACTTTTGTATAGATGTGAAGCGTGGACGATGAGCAGTGAAGCTGAAAAACATCTGATGGCTGTGGGAATGTGGTTTCTGAGGAGAATGCAAAGAATACCATGGACAGACAGAACACCCAATGACCAAGTCCTACAAGAAACAAATGAAAACCGTACACTAATTAGAGAAATTAGACGTAGACAGTCAAGATTTTTAAGACATATTATGAGAAGAAATAAATTAGAGAACTTGGTGACAGCTGGCAAGATCGAGGGAAAGAGATCAAAGGGAAGACAGAAGTAATTACCTGGATGGCTTGTCCACATGGCATGGTCGAGACAAGAACACTGAGCTGACCCATGACTCTGATGATCGAGTGAAATGGCGAATCATGACTGCCCACGCTTACCGGCATGACACATGATGCATGAT
>JACEFZ010000330.1:0-5000 GCA_014155875.1 Cepaea nemoralis | reverse complement strand
TATGTGCTAATTGTCTGTGTGTTAGTAGTCTGTGTGTGCTAATTATCTATGTGCTAATTGTCTGTGTGTTAGTAGTCTGTGTGTGCTAATTATCTATGTGCTAATTGTCTGTGTGTTAGTAGTCTGTGTGTGCTAATTATCTATGTGCTAATTGTCTGTGTGTTAGTAGTCTGTGTGTGCTAATTAAATGTGTGCTAATTGTCTGTGGGCTAGTTGGGTTGTTTACATGTTATTTGTGTGTGCTAATAACTGTTGTGGGCGATTTGGCAGCAGACCCCTTTACGTTGTTTTTTTTTTTTTTAATGAAATGGTTTGGGTGCCGGCCGTTCAGAAAGTAATGGCAAACCACTGAACATAAACTTGCCCAGGAATCACGAACAGCCAACAAATGCTGCGGTTGACTACAACGTCCTGTACAGGATATGCAACTGGCTTTTTTAAACATGTCTTATGTGCTAAATATTTATGTACTAAGTTTCCCTATGCTGAATGTTACTGTGCTAAATTATGTATGCTAAATAGGTATGTGTCAATTATGTCATAAATGTCTGTGTGCTAATTGTCCCGGAGAGCTTAACATGCTGATGAACGAGTGTAGTTCTTACCTTCCCCGATGGAGCCAAGTGAGCATCGGACCTCACTTCTTCAAGTCTTACAAGAGCGAAGAACTCGAATCGAAGGCGTCCGCATCACCACCACCATACATATATACAGGGTGCTTGTATGTAGAACATTTTGAAAAATGAAGTACACGTTGTTATAAAAAAATTTGCTCCAGTCAATCGTGAAGCAATATACAGCGAATGGCTATCGTCTGCTGGAATAATTCTTTGCACTCAAAAGGGAATGGTGTTATCAACGGAAGAAAGAATTGTTTTGGTTGAACAAGTGTTTCGAAATGGCGGTCGATATACGCGGAAATAAGCCCGTGGTGAACATTTCCAACACCTGTTTTAATGAATACTTCATTCGTACTTTCTAGCTTCCCGAAAAATAACGTTAGAATATTGCAGTGACTATTGTAAATAATGCATTTTCTAGCACATACAAAATGTAGTGAGATTTTTGGGGTCAAGATTAGTTTATTATTTGGTCAATTTTAGGGAGGCACAGTTGCGTGGCCGGACACTGGTGCTGTAGTAGCCGAAGAGGTTCACACAAACTCGTCGTATTTTACAAATAAGGCGGGGCGGTTATTAGCACATCATTTACTAGCAAATAGTCCCGCCTTTCAGGTTTGATGTATCGGACCTTCTAGACGACTGCATAGTGAGGTGAGGTGACTAGTTCATAGTTAAGTTTCTGACCGCTTTTCTTCCGCGCAAACAATTTGAAGACAGTTCTAAAATAATCTGTTACCTGCTTCATGAGACTGGATGGATACTGGAGCTGCAGTTGACAATATTGTTCAACTGTGGATTGAACCAGGATCATTGTCACGACCAGCAAGTACCCGTCCTCTGTGCCACAGCGGTTCCTAGGTTTAGGGTTAAGTGGGGCTCTGTGACGAAGTGTTCAAGCCATGTACCTCACACTCTAGAGGTCGTGGGTTTGTTTTATAACTGAGTTGTTGAGACCACGAGTGCATTTCTTTTTTTCGCTGGAGCTGCGGAGTTCGTGCTTTGTACGTTGCTCTTGGCGGGCGGCTTGTCATTCATGCGGAGAGAGACCTGGGCCAGATAGGGTACAACCTTTATCCTTAGAGTAAGATATATCGGTATTTCTTTAGTGCTTTGTAATTTTGAATGCTATTTCCATATTGTGTTGAATTTCAGTAGGACCCCGGATGGTGTTCTTCGAGAATAGTAGTATAGATATTCTTAGGAAGCATCAACGGATTATTTCGTGCTATTCCTTACGTGCGGTTAAGTAATCTGTTTGGATATACGTGGATTTGGTTTCGCTGGACGCCCAAAAACAGAGTTGTGTTCTTTGATGTGATTGGATAATGCCATGAAGGAATGGAGCATTGATTGGTGGGATGTTAGCTGCATCCTGGGAGCCATGGGGATATCCGTGTGCTTGATACTTTGGCAGGTAATGATTTGTATTCGTCAGTTGGGACTGCATTTTGTGGGCTCTTATAGGCATATCTCCTAATGGCTTCAATGAAGTTTTCTTCTTCTTCTTCTTCTTCTTCTTCTTCTTCTTCTTCTTCTTCTTCTTCTTCTTCTCTTCTTCTTCTTCTTCTTCTGCTTCTGTTTCTTCTTCTTCTTCTTCTTCTTCTTCTTCTTCTTCTTCTTCTTCTTCTTCTTCTTCTTCTTCTTCTTCTTCTTCTTCTTCTTCTTCCTCCTCCTCCTTCTACTCCTCATCATCAGCATCATCATCTATCTCCTTCTTCTGTCTCGTCCTCCAGGTCTCAATCTTCCTAAGTGTTATGTTATATATTGCCTTATCCTGTTGCAGCCTGTGTATAATACGCGAGACATGGTTCACAAATTACAAATATCCGCCTCCGGCTCATAGTTTACATCGTTCGAAACCCAGCATCGAACTGGCCATTTTTAGAAGAACTGTTGCTTGTCAAGGTTACCTACGTCCCCTTGAGTAGTGACTTAGAAGACGACGTAACCTTTCCGGATAAAAGCGAAAAACGTTAACCCGGTCAACAAATGCCCGCAGAAGTCGGATGTGTCGGCCTGACGGCGCAAGAACGCAGCTCTGTGTAAACAGGAAAACAAGCAGTCACATCCAAAAAAAAAACTCCGGATGAACGAAGAAGAAAAGAAGAAAGCAAAAAAACAAGGTCCTATGTACAAAATTGGACACGTGAAAACTGTAACGTAGTTGGAATTCGTAAATAGTAGACCGTAAGGTCGCAACTCTGGCAACTGTTTATTAACAGAATACCCACACACAGATTGGTATAGTCCGTGGCCTTCGACTGAGTCTTCTAGAGGAAGTAAACCTTAACGAATGCCCACAAGCGTTCGGCATATTGACCTCTGACTGAGAGAGGAGCAAAACTAGGTACTAAGCGCTGCACTCGAAAGAGGAAGACAGAGGAAAATAACCTAACGTTGCCTTTTTGGCATATAAATGGGTCTTACTTTGCATTGTCATCGGCAATGTTAACGAACATCTTATTTCTTTATGAACGCCTGCCTTGTGCTTTATTTATTGCTGTATTGTACTACTGTCTTTGTGTTTATCCAATTATTTTCTTTTAAAAGTGGAAGTGAGTCACACTTTTGTTCTGACAAGCCTGAAATATACCACCTCAGTATCTCTAAATGACAGCTTAGTGTGTTTGTTTATCCATGATTAATTCCTCATATTTTCACACGCTCACGCATCTAGTTGTATAGAGAGAACTCGCCAATGTTTGTACCTGCCGACGTCTGCACTTGCCGATATCTGCTTTATTGGAGAACATGATAAAGTGAAGACGTCTGACAAAGAAAAACGACGTCATTATGTTCCGGAAGCAGATAATCCAGCAGCTCACCGCCGTAGCATGTGTCTGCAGCACGTCGCGTGCAGAAAGCGAGAGCTGTTCTGGAGATCTTGGCGCCTTGAACTATCCACCCATTTCCTGTTTAAGTAATCAGCGCCCACCTCTTAACGAGCCTTGCCAGGGTTCAGATTGCCCTATGGCAAGTAGACCCCTCGGCCCCCCTGGAACTTTAGGTAATATTGTGCATTCACAATGTGATGGCTTTATTACATCACAAACCTATAGCAGAAAACTGCTTCGGGACAACGAGAAGAGCACCATATCGCCGCGTCTGTGCTGATGGTATATCAGTGACATTGTACGCGAACAGTGCACCCAAGTCACCAAGCCTTTGCCGATTTTCTGTCCTACAGTTTTCATCGCTAAACGGACATTGCACCCAAGTCATCAAGCCTTTGCTAATCTTCTGTCCTACAGTTTTCATCGCTAAACGGACATTGCACCCAAGTCATCAAGCCTTTGCTGATCTTCTGTCCTACAGTTTGCATTGCTAAACGGACATTGCATCCAAATCACCAAGCCTTTGTTGAAGTTTTGCCGTACAGTTTACATTGCTAAAGGGACATTGCACTGAAATCACGAGTGTGTGTGTGTGTGTGTGTGTGTGTGTGTGTGTGTGTGTGTGTGTGTGTGTGTGTGTGTGAGTGTGAGTGAGAGAGAGAGAGAGAGAGAGAGAGAGAGAGAGAGAGACTGTTTACATTGCTAACGAATAATGCATGCACATCAGCAGTGTGTTATATTGCTTACATTGCTAAACGAATAAATGCATGCACATCACCTGCGCGCGCGTGTGTGTGTGCGCGCTGCACTGGTTACGTTGCTGAACGAACAATTCTTACAAATCATTAAGTGTTGTGTGTTTGTCTACTATTTACATTGCTAAACGAACACTTCATGTAAATCGTAGTGTTGTGTGTCTGTGTCGTCGTCGTAGTCGTTGTTGGTGCTGCTGCTGTTGCTGCTATACACCTTACATTGATAGGCGACCATGTTATGCGCATTTGTAATAGTTTTCTTGTCTGATAGAGATTTCTAAATGAGCATTACATTAACATTTCTAATTTATTTTATACAAAATAATGTTCGTTTGATATAGTTAGCATTGCTAAGCAAGCATTACATACACATCACGAATGCTTGGTGCATGCAATTAACGCTTCTAAATGAACATTACATTTAAATCGCGAGATATATCCTGGTCCGCATGATTAGCATTACTAAATGAGCATTACAACCCGTAATAAACATTGCAAGCGAGTGTTATGCTCATTGTGGAGATGTCCCATACATGGTTTCAAGCAGGTTTCTTCTTTTTCTTTTTTCTTTCTTCTTCTTCTCTTTTCTTTTCTTCTTCTTCTTTTCTTCTTCTTCTTTTTTTCTTTTTTCTGCTTTTTCTTTTTCTGCTGCGCGCCGCTGCCCCCTCCTCCCCTCACCCCCCTCTTTCCTCAATAAATCCTCCACCCAAACCGTGTTTCCTATCTGATGCAGCTGATACCAGTACCCAATTAAATAGTCTCTAGTTTCTTTCCGTGCGGGTTTTTTT
>JACEFZ010000329.1:0-15864 GCA_014155875.1 Cepaea nemoralis | reverse complement strand
AAAAAAATCTTTTTAAAAAATTAAATTTGGGGGGGTTTTTTGGGAAAAGTTACCGACAATTTAACCTAAAAAGTCTCCGGTTACTGCCACTCCACAAGCGCCTGCTTTTTAATAAGACCAAACTAATTCACAAAATCCTATTTCAAAATGCTCCAAGCTACCTTTGGCCATTGTTTAAATATAACGCTAGACATAGCGAACGACTAAATATACTTCATGTCCCTAAACCTAGGATAGACTTATATAAAACAAGCTTAGCATACTCTGCCGCTCAGTTGTGGAACAATCTTCCACAAGAAATCAAAGACACCACCAATCATGATACATACATTCGCAACCTGTTTGAACACTACCTTAGTACAGACTACATGCCCCCATAACAAATAACACAAAAAAGACAATAATGGTAACTTATCTCAAACGACAACTAGCCAAAAAACATTCCCTTATGTATGGCACGTTACACCCTCCTTAGGTATTTATAATGCCCATGTTAAACACTGCCTCAGTGAGTCATTTGTTATTGATTATTTTTCATGCGTTTTAATGTTCTTTTGTTGTCAAAAGTTGCTTCATAAGTGATGTTGAATGAAAGAATGTATGAGAGGAAATAGAGAAGAAGGGCAGAATGTCAGACGGGCCTGCGTGCCCAATTCTTAACCCTTTGAAAATAAAGACTTATTATTATTATTATTATTATCTTCTCCCTCTCTCCCCCCTTTCGCGCTCTCTCTCTCACTCTCTCCCTCTCTCTCTCCTCTTACATCTGGCTTCTCTGTGCATACCTTCTTCACGTGCATTGCCAGTGGTTGGATCTTACACAACCCCAACAACTCTAGGACTGGGCGAGGGGCTCCTGAAGCGCGTTGTATGACTAGCAACCATACTGACTATTTCGTAGGTTACAATATACCCCATGTGGTAGGTCACAGGCACTTTTCCTCTCTCTGTCTCTCTCTGTCTGTCTCTCTCTCGCTCTCCTCTCTCTCTCTCTCTCTCTCTCTCTCTCTCTCTCCCTCTCTCTCTTCTTGCATGTCCACATACACTAGCATTTTGTCTGTTGAAGTGTGTCTATGTAAGTACGCGTGTTCATGCACACCAGTCCACCCAGACCAACAACACAATGGGGTCGTGGTCAATTTTACACGCCTCCTACCCCGCCCCCTTCTTTCTATGTGCTCACTGTACCGTAACATCCAGCACCGTTATACAAATACACCCGAGATTTCCGTAGTCATTCACAGGTCCGTACGTGAGGTGAGTATACAGTTGTTTTTTTTTCTCTATAAACAGTTTTTCTATTAAACATTTTCTTCGACTAACATTCTTTTCAATTAACATTTTGTCAATTCTCATTTTCTCTTCATTGCTTCCATTTTTCCATGCATTTGTTCCTCTCGTCCTGTCATCACCTTCTAATGTAGTCACAGGAGTTCTCCTTGACTGTATGTTGTGTTTGTGAATGTGTTTGTTTGCTGATGAAGGCTAACCGCCGCAACGTTCTGTATGTGTCGTAACTCTGTTATGTAAAGCTGCACTACTTTGTGTCATTTTATACATCCTGGAATAGGATCTCTAGATCAGACAAAATTTCAAATCTGTTCTGTACCTCTATGTTGAATTTGTTTTGTATTTCCCTATCATTACTCAATGTACACAAATCATATTTAGTGTTTCCTGTTATATACTTGACTTTCTTCAACTTTATCCTCAATGTTCCTGTGAGTAATCTGTGGTCACTATAACAATCGGCACTGGGAACTGTTTTTGCTAATGTTAATGCGTTTCTAAATCTTCTGCTAATCAGAATGTAGTCAATCTGGTTTCTAATCCTGGTATCAGGACTCCTCCGTGTCCATAATCTTCTAGGATGTTGTTTGAACCAGGTGTTTCCTACAATCATTTCCTGCTCTTTTGCCCACTCTACGAGTCTGTATCCTCTTTCATTTCTCTCTCCTAAACCATAGTTTCCTACTGTGTATCTATCTCCTTGATGATAGAAAATTGGCATCAGAATATAAACAACAACAGTCTATGTGGAACTGTGTTTATTGATTTCAAGAAAGCATTTGATATGATAGACCATGTTATTTTAATTAAAAAACTCGAGACAATGAAAATTGGCCTTAATGTAGTCACTCTAATATCATCTTTTCTATCAAACAGAAAGCAAGTAGTATCACATAATAAATCTCTGTCTCAAATCACTACCTTCAATATTGGAGTACCGCAAGGCTCTATTCTTGGCCTTCTATTATTTGCCATATATATTAACGATCTACCTTTGCATCTTTCGTCGTCCTGCGATCTATTTGCAGATGACTGTACGGTGTACACAAACGCTGAAGACTGTATTTTACTGGAGTCGTCTTTACAACAAGAATTAAATAATGTAGTTAAGTGGAGCTATTCAAACCGTATGCAAATTAACATCACTAAAACAAAAGCAATGTTATTAACAACTAGACAAAGACTTCAAACTCTAAGCTCACACACCACTTCAACTTCACATCGATAACATGCCAGTAGAAAGTGTAATTGAGCACAAAACATTAGGCCTAATCATTGATAGAAACCTAACCTTTAATTCCCACGTTCAAGCGCTTATTAAACAAACAGCGAAAAAAGTCTACCAACTCGCCAAGATTAAAAACTTCCTTGATGAGGACACGTCCTCTAAAAAGTACTGGAGAGTTTTGGTCAGAGACCATAACTTTATGAAGGGAAATTCCCAACTGCACCTCCCCGCGGTAGAGGATGGAAACACACTACGGTGTGGCTAACACAGCTCTGGGGACCGAGTATCCACCGAAATAAGTGGACGACTCTGCAGTTGAGCAGAGCAGGGCACTCACTTGTCCTTACAGTCGGAAATGGCTGTCAAAGGCAGAGGTAAAAGACCACCATGTGGATGTGGAAGGCAAGGGGAAACCACCACATTATCTTCCCAAGACTTCATGGCAAAACATAAATCAAAGTTAGTGAAGGACGTTAATGGCTGTCTTAGGGCATCCTCGTCCGGTAGGGACAGTCATGAGCCACAGGTGACACCAGACCGTCATCCAGCTACTGATGGCAAAATCATAACTAAAATAAATAAATTTAGAGTAGGAACATGGAATGTTAGGACATTAAATGAGCTAGGAAAGTTGACCAATGTTCTAGGAGAGATGGATAGCATGAAAATGAATATACTAGGCATTAGTGAGATGAGATGGAAGGGATCGGGCAAAATTATAGCTGACAATCATACAATAATTTATTCTGGAGGGGATACACATGAAAAAGGTGTAGGAATAATATTAGACGAAAAAACAGCCAAGTCAATTAATGGAACTGGTGTATTTCAGATAGAGTTATTATGGTAAAAATCAAAGGCAAACCAATAGACATAAATATTATACAAGTATATGCACCAACAGCAAGCAGTAGTTATGAAGAAATACAACACTTTTACGACAAAATAGAAATGGCGATGGCTCAAATTGAATCACAAGAAATAAAAATAATACTTGGTGATTTTAATGCAAAAGTAGGAAAGGGAAAAATTGAGGATGTAGTGGGGAATTATGGTTTAGGTACAAGAAATGAAAGAGGGGAAAAGCTAATAGAATGGGCAAATATCAATGAGATGATAATTGGAAACACATGGTTTAAACACCATAAAAGACGACTGTACACATGGATAAGCCCTGATAAGAAAACACGCAACCAAATTGACTACATACTAATTAATAAAAGATTTAGAAATGCTTTAATTAATGTAAAGACAATGCCTGGTGATGACTGTAATAGTGATCATGTACCACTATGTGGACAAATAAAAGTAAGATTAAAGAGAGGGAAAAAATGGTTAAGAACATGAGACTTAATAAAGAGGTTCTGAAAATAGATAAAGAAATGCAAGAACAATACAGAGTGACTGTGAAAAATAGGTACAATGCAATAACTAAAATACAGAGTATAGATGAACAATGGGAAATGTTAAGGGACTCCATTCATCAAACTAGCAAAGAAATATTACCGGAGAGAGGCAAAATAGCTAAGAAAAAATGGATGAATGAAGATATCTTAAAACTGATGGAGAAAAGAAAACAGAGTAAAAATGACAAACAAGAATACGCTAAGATAAATAAAGAAATAAAAGATAAATGTGGGAAGGCTAAAGAAAGTTGGTTAAACGAGCAATGCAAAAAAATTGAATTAAATTCCATTAAAGATACAAAAAATATGCACAGACAAATCGGTGAGCTTACAGGAAGAAAAATAAGAATAAATACAGGGTGTTTGAAATCAAAAACAGGAAAGATAATATTAGAGGAAGATGCTATAATGAAGAGGTGGAATGAGTATATAAGAGAATTATATGAAGGAGAAAGGGGAGAATTAACAGAAGATAGTAACTTAGAAGGTCCACCTATTCTGAAAGAAGAAGTCGCTGACGCTATGAAACGTATGAAGAAAGGAAAAACAGCTGGGCCAGATGAAATCACAATAGAAGAATTAGAAGTATTGGGAGAATTTGGAGTAGATATATTAACCAAAATGTTGAATGATATTTACAGCAGTGGATATTTACCCAGTGATATGCTGAAATCTTTATTTATAGCTATACCAAAAAGACCAGGAGCAATTGATTGTGAAGATTTTCGTACAATTAACCTTATAAACCATATCACTAAGCTTCTACTCAGAATCATAATGAGAAGAATCAAAAAGAAAATAAAAATGGAAATTAGTGAAGAACAGTATGGATTTGTGGAAGGAAAGGGCACAAACAATGCAATTTATACATTACGGACACTAATAGAAAGGTCAATAGAGAAACAGAGAGACATATATTTGTGCTTCATAGATTATACTAAGGCATTTGATAAAGTAAAACATGATGAACTGATTAAAATGTTGGAAGATATCAACATTGATGGAAAAGATTTAAGAATAATAAAGAATGTTTACTGGAACCAAGTAGCAGCAATTAAAATGGGAAATAAAGAGGGTAGTTACGAACAGATAAAGCTAGGAGTACGACAAGGGTGTGTCTTGTCACCAGATCTTTTCTCCCTGTATAGCGAAGTAATAATGAGAGAGATCATAGAGATGCCAGGAATACTAGTTGGAGGTTATAATATAAATAATATACGCTATGCAGATGACACAGTATTGGTGGCGGATAATTCAACAGACCTACAACAATTATTAGACGTTGTAGTAACAGAGAGTGCAAGGAAAGGACTCTCCTTGAATATCAAGAAAACAGTAACAATGGTAATATCAAAGAAAATGGTGACACCAAAATGTGACATAGAAATAGAAGGGAAAATCCTTAACCAAGTTGATAATTTTAGATACCTAGGGGCATTTATAACATCAGATGGAAGATGTACAACAGAGATTAGGAGTAGAATAGGGCAGGCAAAAGCCGCTTTTCAGAAAATGAAGAGTATCTTATGCAATAAGTCACTATCACTGAATGTAAGAAAGAGAGTGCTGAAATGCTATGTAGAACCAGTTTTGCTGTATGGCAGTGAATCTTGGAACGTAAATGAACAAATTAAGAAGAAATTAGAAGCAACAGAGATGTGGTTCCTGAGACGAATGTTGCGAATTCCTTGGACTGCCAGAGTAACTAACGACGACTGCCTGAAACAGGCTAATGAAACTAGAACATTATATACAACAATAAGACAGAGACAAACATCTTTCTTCGGTCACGTGATGAGAAGAGAGGCATTGGAGAACATCGTAACAACTGGAAAGATGGAGGGGAAGAGAGGCAGAGGTAGACCAAGAGAAGTCATGCTGGATGGATTGAGACGGTGGCATGGAGGAATATCAGCACCAGAGTTGATCCAGAAAACCAAAGACCGAGATCTATGGAGAGCCATGAACGCCTACGCCAGCCGGCATGGCACTTGATGATGATGATGATGATGATGAGGACACAAGGAAGCTATTCTATACTTCTCATATACAGACACACTTTGACTACTGCTCTACAATCTGGGACGGTTGTTCTAATTCAAACACCAAGCGACTTTACTCACTCCAGAAACGGGTCATGAGTCTAATTTATAGCAAACATTTATCTGACAATCCTAGCCTGTATAAACGCCTTCAGTTACTACCATTCCGCAAACGCCTGCTTTTCAATAAAGCTAAACTAATTCACAAAATCCTGCACCGGAATGCCCCAAATTACCTTTGGCCATTGTTTAAATATAATGCTAGACACAGTAAACGTTTAAATATATTACACATTCCGAAGCCTAGGATTGACTTATACGAAACAAGCTTAACGTACTCTGCAGCTCAGCTGTGGAACAATCTTCCACAAGAAATCAAAAACATCACCAATCCCTATTCATATAATCGCAAATTATTCGAACACTATCTCAATACGGATTACCTTCCCCCTTAATAATTGAGATAATAATAATAATAACAAAACCCTAGCATAACAGCCAATCCCCTTTTTGTAGGCCAGTATATTCCACATGGCTAATAACAAGTGTCAGATCATTATCTAGTATTACTGTGTCGTGTAGTTTTGATGTTTGCATTTTGCCCTAGCCTTTATAATGCATATCTTTTATATTGATGCTGTTCTTTGTTAGCCTTGAATGATGTGTGAATGAAATAATGTATGAATGAGAGTGATAGAAGGGCAGAATGTTAGACGGGCCTGCATGCCCAATTCTTAACCCTTTGAAAATAAAGTTTGTTCGTTCGTTCGTTCGTTCCTCCCTCATCCTCCTCCCCCTCCTTCCTCCCTCATCCTCCCTCTTACTCCTCCTCCCTCCTCCTCCCTCCTCCCCATCCTCCTTGCTCTCCTCCTCCTTCTTCCTCCTCCCTCCTACTCCTCCCTTCTCCTCCTCTCTTCTTCCTCCTCCTCCCTCCTCCATCCTCCCTCCTCCTCCTCCCTTCTCCCCCTCCTCCCTCCTCCTCTTCTCTCCTTCTCCTCCTCCTCCTTCCTCCTCCTCTTCCCTCCTCCTCCTCTCTCCTCCTCTTATCCCTCCTCCTCCCTCCATATACCTCCGACTCGTACTCCTCTTCCCTCCTCCTCCTCTCTCCGCCTATCTCTTCCTCCCTCCTCCTCCCTCCTCCACCCCCCTCTTCCTCCTCCCAGCTCCTACTCCTCCTTTTTCTTCTTCTGCTGCTGCTGCTGCCGCTGCTCTATTTACCCAAGTTAATTGTTGGGGAAGATGTAAAGACCTTTCAAGTGCTCTTTCTAATGCTTTTTGTAAGTTGGTTTTCGTTATCTAGGTTGTTCTAACTGCAACCAATAAATGATTAGACAGACAGGCAGACAGACAGACAGACAGACAGAGAGGGAGAGACAGACAGACAGACAGACAGACAGACAGACAGACAGACAGACGGGAACGGGAACTTATATGACTACTTATATGAATTAAATGAGATGTTCCCCATCAGGAGCTGGGCGAAGCCGGGCAGGGTCAGGCAGACAGATAGACAGACAGATAGACAGACAGACAGACAGATAGACAGTCGGGAATGGGAACTTATATGACTACTTATATGAATTAAATGAGATGCTCCACACCAGGAGCTGGGCGATGCCGGGCCGGGTCCAGACAGACAGACAGACAGGACAGACAGACAGACAGACAGAAGACAGACAGATAGTCGGTAACGGGAACGAGAACTTATATGACTACTTATATGAAGTTAAAATGACATGCTCCCCACCAGGGACTGGGCGAAGCCGGGCCGGGTCAGTTAGTGTGTATATATATATATATATATTGGGGGTTAATGCAGGTTAATATTTGTCCTAGCATTGAGTTGTCTTTATTGTTGTTATGAGAAGATCATTAGTCTGTACAAGCGACTAATGTTATTTGATTACAATAAGTAGTTGATTTTATTTGAACTTGATTACTCTCATCATTATGTATATTTATTTTGAAAAATGTGGGGATATATGAAGAAAAAACCAAAAGGGGGGGGGGGGGGGGGTGATATTGTTCTATTTTGATTTGTCTTGACTCCAGTTATTTATGAATTGTGGTTTTATTTAGGGTTGCATATTAATTTGTTTGTTTATTTTCACTTGCAAAAGTTATAATGATATTGCTTCTTGAGTTGTCCTTGACCATGTTAAAATAGTTTTTCTTTTGGCGTTCAGTTGTGGGGAGTTATAAAACATGAACTGGTCCATATTAAAGAGACTTGTTAATAGGGTCCTTGGGAGTTTCTGGATGCAGAGTTACGTCAGAAAATAGTGAGACAACTTAAGAAAATGATCTTCATGGGGTGGGGAGAAAACACGCGGATTGAATGCCATGTTCGACAAGTAATCATATACTGGGGATATCAGTGACAATAGTTGGGGAGATGAATTGAGTGAATAACGAATTATAAAAGGGAAGTTAAGTAGGTCCAGTTAGTCAATGTAGCTATGGTATAATCATGATTGAACATGGATTGAGAGCCATGGAGGTTGGGAAGGTACGGAAAAGGGGAGACATTTACAGACAAGATAGACCATAATAAAGGGATATAGTTGGCATTGAATGGCTGCGGTTAGTCAGGGCAAACGATTGGAATAACGTGGACTGAGAGCCATGAGGGTTGGAATGTCTATAATAGTTAGGAGATAAGATGGGGCATATAGGTTAGAAGGTCACAGACATGAGTTCAGTGGCGGTCATTTTTGTTGCTGTTGATACCGGCATGAAGATGACAAGTGGAGGTTTTGGGAGATATTGCCCATAACAAACGGACATTAATAGTATTAGTGGGTTGCTGAGGCTTTCGGCGAAATTAATAGGGAAGCTGATATGAAGTATTCCTGAGTTGCTGGAGTGACGCATGTAAGGGTCAGAGATTAGGTGATGTTTATAATGTTAGAGGAGGTTTTGAGTGGTGGTAGGGCCCATAATGGACCTTTTGATTTGTGTACTGTCTGTAATAAATAGACATTTAGGGGTGGATAATATTTTGGTGTTTAATGCTGTGGATATCAGCGCAAACTGTTTTAGTTAGAGATTAAATAATATACATAAATTAGGTGAGATTCGGAGATATGATATGAAATTGCCATAATTAGTGGTATAATTGAACTGTGAGAGATATGTATTTGTTTTTTTTTAAAGACTTTACTATGTAAAGTCTCAGGGCGACATGGTGGGGTAAATGTGAGTATGGTTTTGTGAGGAGAGTTCTTGTTCTTTGATTCTCCGGTGGCCGCCGATTCTTTGTCTTCCTATTGTGTGTAGTGCGAGTAACTGTGGAGAATTGGTAACGCTGAGGTAATGGTTATTGGCGTTTTGAATTTTTATGGTCGAGATCAGCTGATATTGATATGTATGTACATGATGAAAAGTAAAATTAAAAAGGGTCATGGCTGTAAATGAGAAGAAGAAGTAACATTGAGGTATATAGAAGAAGAAGTGTAATATAATGAATTGGCAGATAGTTGAGTTTCATTTCAGGGGTGATGGTAGAGTGTTATAGAACAACCCACGAGAGGTTGAGTAAAGTTGTGTTGTGGGGGATAGTAGTAGCGGATGGCTATCTATATATATTTCAAGTGATATTAAAAGAATGATGGGACAGTGATATGAAAACTTGTAGGATATTTTACTTATATTTTTTTTTTGGCTGGAAATTATAGTAGGGTTCTGGGTTTAAGACTTTTCAGGGAAAAGTCTTGGTTGAAGAAAGGGAGGAAATGTAACAGAGTTAGGAATAGGAAGAAGGGGCAACGAGGTGTGCATAGCCTATAGGGAAGTAGGGCACGGGGAAGCACCATAATATGGGGTAGTTAGGGTGGGTCGTCCTATGACGAGGATCGTAGAAACAAGGTCAGTTGTGAATGACCCATCCTCTGATATGGACGTATGATTTAGATGGGCAACATCTGGCTTGACTGATGGCTTGTTATAACCTGTCTCCGTTGATACTGAATAAAGTAATATGAAGAAAGAACAGTCTTGGAGTTATTGCCAGTTCACCGTCATCTCGCTGTACTGTTACAGTACCGAGCCTAGACTTGACCTAACCCCAGCCACTGTATGTGCCGAGCCTAGACCTGACCTAACCCCAGCCACTGTATGTGCTCAGCCTAGACTTGACCTAACCCCAGCCACTGTAAAGTACCCAGCATAGACTGTCCTGACCTAACCCCCGCCACTGTATGTAACCCAGCCTAGACTTGACCTAACCCCAGCCACTGTATGTACCCAGCCTAGACTTGACCTAACCCCAGCCATTGTATGTACCCAGCCTAGACTTGACCTAACCCCAGCCATTGTATGTACCCAGCCTAGACTTGACCTAACCCAGCCATTGTATGTACCCAGCCTAGACCTGACCTAACCCCACAGCCATTGTAATGTACCCAGCCTAGACCTGACCTAACCCAGCCATTGTATGTACCCAGCCTAGACCTGACCTAACCCCAGCCATTGTATGTACCAGCCTAGACCTGACCTAAACCCAGCCATTGTATGTACCCAGCCTAGACCTGGACCTCTAACCCCAGCCATTGTATGTACCCAGCCTAGACCTGACCTAACCCCAGCCTATGTATGTACCCAGCCTAGACTTTGACCTAACTCCAGCCATTGTATGTACCCAGCCTAGACCTGACCTAACCCCAGCCATTGTATGTACCCAGCCTAGACCTGACCTAACCCCAGCCATTGTATGTACCCAGCCTAGACCTGACCTAACCCCAGCCATTGTATGTACCCAGCCTAGACCTGACCTAACCCCAGCCATTGTATGTACCCAGCCTAGACTTGACCTAACCCCAGCCATTGTATGTACCCAGCCTAGACCTGACCTAACCCCAGCCACTGCATGTACCCAGCCTAGACTTGACCTAACCCCAGCCATTGTATGTACCCAGCCTAGACCTGACCTAACCCCAGCCACTGCATGTACCCAGCCTAGACTTGACCTAACCCCAGCCATTGTATGTACCCAGCCTAGACTTGACCTAACCCCAGCCATTGTATGTACCCAGCCTAGACCTGACCTAACCCCAGCCATTGTATGTACCCAGCCTAGACTTGACCTAACCCCAGCCATTGTATGTGCCGAGCCTAGACCTGACCTAACCCCAGCCATTGTATGTACCCAGCCTAGACTTGACCTAACCCCAGCCATTGTATGTACCCAGGCTAGACTTGACCTAACCCCAGCCATTGTATGTACCCAGCCTAGACCTGACCTAACCCCAGCCATTGTATGTACCCAGCCTAGACTTGACCTAACCCCAGCCATTGTATGTACCCAGCCTAGACTTGACCTAACCCCAGCCATTGTATGTACCCAGCCTAGACTTGACCTAACCCCAGCCATTGTATGTACCCAGCCTAGACCTGACCTAACCC
This sequence comes from Cepaea nemoralis, assembly GCA_014155875.1. Classification (NCBI taxonomy): domain Eukaryota; kingdom Metazoa; phylum Mollusca; class Gastropoda; order Stylommatophora; family Helicidae; genus Cepaea; species Cepaea nemoralis. Next base: position 4,495 of record JACEFZ010000329.1, on the reverse strand, counting down.
CAGCCATTGTATGTACCCAGCCTAGACCTGACCTAACCCTAGCCATTGTATGTACCCAGCCTAGACTTGACCTAACCCCAGCCACTGCATGTACCCAGCCTAGACTTGACCTAACCCCAGCCATTGTATGTACCCAGCCTAGACTTGACCTAAACCCCCAGCCTTTGTATTACCCAGCCTAGACTTGACCTAACCCCAGCTTGTATGTACCCAGCCTAGACTGCCCAAAACTCCAGCCAGGGGATATGCATGTGCTAAAGTATCACCGACCCTAGACCTGACCCCAGCCACGGTATATGTATGTGCTGAAGTATCACCGACCCTAGACCTGACCCCAGCCACGGTATATGTATGTGCTGAAATATCACCGACCCTAGACCTGACCCCAGCCACGGTATATGTATGTGCTGAATATCACCGACCCTAGACCTGACCCCAGCCACGGTATATGTATGTGCTGAAATATCACCGACCATTAGACCGGACCCCAGCCACGGTCTATATGTATGTGCTGAAGTATCACCGACCCTAGACCTGACCCCAGCCACGGTATATGTATGTGCTGAAATATCACCGACCCTAGACCTGACCCCAGCCACGGTATATGTATGTGCTGAAATATCACGACCCTAGACCTGACCCCAGCCACGGTATATGTATGTGCTGAAGTATCACCGACCTAGACCTGACACCCAGCCCACGGTATATGTATGTGCTGAAAGTATCACCGACCCTAGACCTGACCCAGCCACGGTATATGTATGTGCTGAATATCACCGACCCATAGACCTGACCCAGCACCGGTATATGTATGTGCTGAAATATCACCGACCCTAGACCTAACCCCAGCCACGGTATATGCATGTGCTGAAGTATCACCGACCCTTAGACCTGACCCCAGCCACGGTATATTATGTGCTGAAATATCACCGACCATAGACCTGACCCCAGCCACGGTATATGTATGTTGCTGAAGTATCACCGACCCTAGACCTGACCCCAGCCACGGTATATGTATGTGCTGAAGTATCACCGACCCTAGACCTGACCCCAGCCACGGTATATGTATGTGCTGAAGTATCACCGACCCTAGACCTGACCCCAGCCACGGTATATGTATGTGCTGAAATATCACCGACCCTAGACCTGACCCCAGCCACGGTATATGTATGTGCTGAAATATCACCGACCCTAGACCTGACCCCAGCCACGGTATATGTATGTGCTGAAGTATCACCGACCCTAGACCTAACCCCAGCCACGGTATATGTATGTGCTGAAGTATCACCGACCATAGACCTGACCCCAGCCACTGTATGCACCGACCCTAGACCTAACCCCAGCCACGGTATATGTATGTGCTGAAGTATCACCGACCATAGACCTGACCCCAGCCACGGTATATGTATGTGCTGAAGTATCACCGACCATAGACCTGACCCCAGCCACGGTATATGCATGTGCTGAAGTATCACCGACCCTAGACCTGACCCCAGCCACGGTATATGTATGTGCTGAAATATCACCGACCATAGACCTGACCCCAGCCACGGTATATGTATGTGCTGAAATATCACCGACCCTAGACCTGACCCCAGCCACGGTATATGCATGTGCTGAAGTATCACCGACCCTAGACCTGACCCCAGCCACTGTATGCACCGACCCTAGACCTAACCCCAGCCACGGTATATGTATGTGCTGAAGTATCACCGACCATAGACCTGACCCCAGCCACGGTATATGTATGTGCTGAAGTATCACCGACCATAGACCTGACCCCAGCCACTGTATGCACCGACCCTAGACCTGACCCCAGCCACGGTATATGCATGTGCTGAAGTATCACCGAGCCTAGACCTGACCCCAGCCACGGTATATGTATGTGCTGAAGTATCACCGAGCCTAGACCTGACCCCAGCCACGGTATATGTATGTGCTGAAGTATCACCGAGCCTAGACCTGACCCCAGCCACGGTATATGTATGTGCTGAAGTATCACCGAGCCTAGACCTGACCCAGCCACGGTATATGTATGTGCTGAAGTATCACCGAGCCTAGACCTGACCCCAGCCACGATATATGTATGGTGCTGAAGTATCACCGACCCTAGACCTGACCCCAGCCACGGTATATGTATGTGCTGAAGTATCACCGACCCTAGACCTGACCCCAGCCACGGTATATGTATGTGCTGAAGTATCACCGACCCTAGACCTGACCTAACCCCAGCCACGGTATATGTATGTGCTGAAGTATCACCGACCCTAGACCTGACCTAACCCCAGCCACGGTATATGTATGTGCTGAAATATCACCGACCCTAGACCTGACCCCAGCCACGGTATATGTATGTGCTGAAGTATCACCGACCCTAGACCTGACCCCAGCCACGGTATATGTATGTGCTGAAGTATCACCGACCCTAGACCTGACCTAACCCCAGCCACGGTATATGGTATGTGCTGAAGTTATCACCGCCCCTAGACCTGACCCCCAGCCACTGTATGCACCGACCCTAGACCTGCCCCCCCAGCCACTGTATGCACCGCCCCCTAGACCTGACCCCAGCCACGTATGAAAAGACCCTAGACCTAACCCCACCCAGGTATATGTATGTGCTGAAGTATCCCCGCCCATGGGGCCTGCCCCCCAGCCAGGTAATGTATGTGCTGAAGTATCACCGCCCCCAAAATATCCCCCGCCCCTAGACCTGACCCCACCCACGGTATAGATGTGCTGAAAAATCACCGACCATAACCTGACCCCAGCCCGGTATATGATGTGCTAAATATCACCGCCCCTAGACTGCCCCAGCCACGGTATAGTATGTGCTAAAATATCACCGCCCCTAGACCTGACCCCAGCACGGTATAGTATGTGCTGAAATATCACCGACCATAACCGCCCCCAGCCCGTATATGTATGTGGCTGAAATTCACCGACCCTAGACCTGACCCCAGCCACGGTATATGTATGTGCTGAAAATCACCGACAAGACCTGACCCACCCACGGTATATGTATGTGCTGAAATATCACCGACCATAGCCCTGACCCCAGCCACGGTATATGTATGTGCTGAAATATCACCGACCCTAGACCTGACCCCAGCCACGGTATTGATGTGCTGAACTCACCGACCCTAGACCTGACCCCAGCACGGAAATGCAGGGCTAAAGGTATCACCGACCCTAGACCGACCCCAGCCACGGTATATGTATTTTCTGAATTCACGAGCCACCTGACCCCGCCAGGTATATGTATGTGCTGAAGCATCACGACTAGACCTGACCCCAGCCACGGTATATGTATGTGCTGAAGTTCCCCGAGCCTAGCCCTGACCCAGCCACGGTATATGTATGTGCTAAAGTATCACCGAGCTAGACCTGCCCCCACCCACGGTATATGTATTTTGCTGAAGTATAACCGAGCCTAGACCTGACCCCAGCCACGGTATATGTATTGGAGTATCACCGAGCCTAGCCCTTTGCCCCAGCCCCGGTATATGCATGTGCTGAAGATCACCGACCCTAGACCTGACCCCAGCCAGGGGTTATATGTATGTGCTGAAGTTACCCGAGCCTAACCGACCCCCACGGTTTGTAGGTGCTGAAGTAATCACCGACCATAGACCTCCCCCAGCCACGGTATATGTATTGTGAAGTATCACCGACCCAAACTGACCCCGCCACGGTATATGTATGTGCTGAAGTATCACGACCCTAGACCTGACTAACCCCAGCCACGGTATATGTATGTGCTGAAGTATCACCGACCCTAGACCTGACCTAACCCCAGCCACGGAAATAGTATGTGCTGAAATACCGACCCTAGCCCGACCCCACCCACGGTATATGTATGTGCTGAAGTATCACCGACCCAACCTGACCCAGCCACGGTATATGTATGTGCTGAAGTATCCCCGACCCTAGACCTGACCTACCCCCCAGCCACGGTATATTATGTGCTGAATATCACCGACCCTAGACCTGACCCCAGCCACGGTAATGTATGGTGAATAATCACCGCCCCTAGACCTGACCTAACCCCAGCCACGAGATGTGTATAAGAGACAGGTATATGTATGTGCTGAAGTATCACCGACCCTAGACCTGACCCCAGCCACTGTATGCACCGACCCTAGACCTGACCCCAGCCACTGTATGCACCGACCCTAGACCTAACCCCAGCCACGGTATATGCATGTGCTAAAATATCACCGCCCCTAGACCTGACCCAGCCACGGTATATGTATGTCTGAAATATCACCGACCCTAGACCTGACCCCAGCCACGGTATATTTTATGTGCTGAAATATCACCGACCCTAGACCTGACCCCGCCACGGTATATGATGTGCTAATATCAGACCATAACCTGACCCAGCCACGGATATGTATGTGTGAAGTATCACCGACCCTAGACCTGACCTAACCCCACCCAGTATGACCCACCTAGCCAACCCCAGCCATTGTATGTACCCAGCCTAGAGCCT
>JACEFZ010000328.1:0-126591 GCA_014155875.1 Cepaea nemoralis | reverse complement strand
CTGAAAAAAACCCCCCGGGGCGGCCCCGCTCAACATTTTTTCTACTCTAAGTAGTACATGGGCACAATAGTTTAGCTCCTTTTATCTAGTACAACGCAGCGTTTTTCAAAACAACTAGTTCAACATTAATCTAGTACAGGGTTTTTAAAACAGTCTCAACATTTAATAGTACGCGTTTTCCATACAATAGTCTCAACATTTAATTAGTAATGCGGGTTTCTCAAACAATAGTCTCAACTTAATCTGTACATGCGGCGTTTTTCAAAAAACTATCTCACTAATGTATGGTTCTCATAAAAACTAGCAACATTTAATCTGTCAGCGGCTTTCCAAACAAACCAATAACGCTTTTCTCAAACATGTCATTAATCTAGTACATGCGGGTTTTCTCATAAACAACTAGTCTCAACATTTAATCTAGTACATGCGTGTTTTCTCATAAACAACTAGTCTCAACATTAATCTAGTCATGCGGCGTTTTCTCATAAACAACTAGTCTCAACATTTAATCTAGTACATGCGGCGTTTTCTCATAAACACTATCTCAACATTTAATCTAGTACATGGGCGTTTTTCATAAACAACTAGTCTCAACATTTAATCTAGTACAGCGGCGTTTTCTCATAAACAACTAGTCTCAACATTTAATCTAGTACATGGGCGTTTTCTCATAAACAACTAGTCTCAACATTAATCTAGTCATGCGGCGTTTTCTCATAAACAACTAGTCTCAACATTAATCTAGTACATGCGGCGTTTTCTCATAAACAACTAGTCTCAACATTTAATCTAGTACATGGGCGTTTTCTCATAAACAACTAGTCTCAACATTTAATCTATACATGCGGCGTTTTCTCATAAACAACTAGTCTCAACATTTAATCTAGTACATGGGCGTTTCTCATAAACAACTAGTCTCAACATTTAATCTAGTACATGCGGCGTTTTCTCATAAACAACTAGTCTCAACATTTAATCTAGTACATGCGGCGTTTTCTCATAAACAACTAGTCTCAACATTTAATCTAGTACATGCGGCGTTTTCTCATAAACAACTAGTCTCAACATTTAATCTAGTACATGCGGCGTTTTCTCATAAACAACTAGTCTCAACATTTAATCTAGTACATGCGGCGTTTTCTCATAAACAACTAGTCTCAACATTTAATCTAGTACATGCGGCGTTTTCTCATAAACAACTAGTCTCAACATTTAATCTAGTACATGCGGCGTTTTCTCATAAACAACTAGTCTCAACATTTAATCTAGTACATGCGGCGTTTTCTCATAAACAACTAGTCTCAACATTTAATCTAGTACATGCGGCGTTTTCTCATAAACAATAGTCTCAACATGTCGTTTTAAACTAGTACATTTAATCTAGTACATGCGCGTTTTCTCATAAACAACTAGTCTCAACATTTAATCTAGTACATGCGGCGTTTTCTCATAAACAACTAGTCTCAACATTTAATCTAGTACATGCGGCGTTTTCTCATAAACAACTAGTCTCAACATTTAATCTAGTACATGCGGCGTTTTCTCATAAACAACTAGTCTCAACATTTAATCTAGTACATGCGGCGTTTTCTCATAAACAACTAGTCTCAACATTTAATCTAGTACATGCGGCGTTTTCTCATAAACAACTAGTCTCAACATTTAATCTAGTACATGCGGCTTTTCTCATAAACAACTAGTCTCAACATTTAATCTAGTCATGCGGCTTTTCTCATAAACAACTAGTCTCAACATTTAATCTAGTACATGCGTTTTCTCATAAACAACTAGTCTCAACATTTAATCTAGTCATGCGGCGTTTTCATAAACAACTAGTCTCAACATTTAATCTAGTCATGCGCGTTTTCTCATAAACACTAGTCTCAACATTAATCTAGTCATGCGGCGTTTTCTCATAACAACTAGTCTCAACATTAATCTAGTCATGCGGCGTTTTCTCATAAACAACTTCTCAAAAACTAGTCTCCTTTTCTATAACCTTCCCTTTAACTAGTCACATTTTCTATAACCTTCTCAAAAACTAGTCTCCTTTTCATAACCTTTCCTTTAACTAGTCACTTTTCTATAACCTTCTCCTTTAACTAGTCTCCTTTTCATAACCTTCTCCTTTAACTAGTCTCCTTTTATAACCTTCTCAAAAACTAGCTCTTTTCTATAACATTCTCAAAAACTAGTCTCCTTTTCATAACCTTCTCCTTTTAATCTAGTACATGCGGCTTTTTCATAAACAACTATCTCAACATTTAATCTAGTACATGGGCTTTTTCATAAACAACTAGTCTCAATTTAATCTAGTACATCCGTTTTCTCAAAAAACTAGTCTAAATTTAATCTAGTACATGGGCGTTTTCTCATAAACAACTAGCCCAACATTTAATCTAGTCATGCGGCGTTTTCTCAAAAAACTAGTCTCAACATTTAATCTAGTCATGCGGCGTTTTCTCATAAAAACTAGTCTCAACATTTAATCTAGTACATGCGGCGTTTTCTCATAAAAAATATCTCAACATTTAACTTACATGGCTTTCTCATAAAAAATATCTCAACATTTAATCTAGTACGGGCGTTTTCTCATAAACAACTACTCAACATTTAATCTAGTCGGCGTTTTCTCATAAACAACTACTCAACATTTAATCTAGTGCGGCGTTTTCTCATAAACAACTACTCAACATTTAATCTAGTACATGCGTTTTTCTAAAAAAACTAGTCTCAACCATTTAATCTAGTACAATGCGGCGTTTTCTCATAAACAACTAGTCTACAACATTTATCTAGTACATGCGATGTTTTCTCATAAACAACTAGTCTCAACATTTAATCTAGTCATGTGATGTTTTCTCATAAACAACTAGTCTCAAAATTTAATCTAGTACATGCGGCGTTTTTCATAAACAACTAAGTCTCAACATTTAATATCTAGTACATGCGCGTTTTCTCATAAACAACTAGTCTCAACATTTAATCTAGTACATGCGGTCGTTTTCTCATTAAACAACTAGTCTCAACATTTAATTCTAGTACATGCGGCGTTTTCTCATAACAACTAGTCTCAACATTTAATCTAGTACATGCGCGTTTTCTCATAAACAACTAGTCTCAACATGTAATCTAGTGCATTGCAGGCGTTTTCTCATAAACAACTAGTCTCAACATTTAATCTAGTGCATGCGGCGGTTTCTCATAAACAACTAGTCCTCAACATTAATCTAGTACATTGCGGCGTTTTCTCATAAACAACTAGTCTCAACATTTAATTCTAGTAACATGCTGCGTTTTTTTCCATAAACAACTAGTCTCAACATTTAATCTAGTACATGTGGCGTTTTTTCTCATAAACCAACTAGTTCTCAACATTTAATCTAGTGCATGCGGCGTTTTTTCATAAACAACTAGTCTCAACATTTAATCTAGTGCATGCGGCGTTTCTTCTCTAAACAACTAGTCTCAACATTTAATCTAGCTACATGCGGCGTTTTTCTCATAAACAACTATTCTCAACATTTAATCTAGTACATGCGGCGTTTTTCTCATAAACAACTAGTCTCAACATTTAATCTAGTGCATGCGATGTTTTCTCATAAACAACTAGTCTCAACATTTAATCTAGTACATGCGGCGTTTTCTCATAACAACTAGTCTCAACTATTAATCTAGTACATGTCGGCGTTTTTCTCATAAACAACTAGTCTCAAACATTTAATCTAGTACATGCGGCGTTTTTCTCATAAACAAACTATTAGTCTCAACATTTAATCTAGTACATGCGCGTTTTCTCATAAACAACTAGTCTCAACATTTAATCTAGTACATGCGGCGTTTTCTCATAAACAACTAGTCTCAACATTTAATCTAGTACATGGGCGTGTTTCTCATAAACAACTAGTCTCAACATTTAATCTAGTCATGCGGCCGTTTTTCATAAACAACTAGTCTCAACATTTAATCTAGTACATGTCGGCTTTTTCTCATAAACAACTAGTTCTCAACATTTAATCTAGTATATGCGGCGGTTTTTTCTCATAAACAACTAGTCTCAACATTAATCTAGTACATGCGGGCGTTTTTCTCATAAACAACTAGTCTCAACATTTAATCTCAGTACATGCGGCGTTTTCTCATAAACAACTAGTCTTCAACATTTAATCTAGTTACATGCGGCGTTTTCTCATAAACAACTAGTCTCAACATTTAATATAGTACAATGCGGCGTTTTCTCATAAACAACTAGTCTCAACATTTAATCTAGTGCATGCGGCTGTTTTCCTTCATAAACAACTAGTCTCAACATTTAATCTAGTACATGCGGCGTTTCTCATAAACAACTAGTCTCAACCATTTAGTCTAGTACACGTGGCGATTTTCTCATAACAACTAGTCTCAACATTTTAATCTAGTACATGCGGCGTTTTCTCATAAACAACTAGTCTCAACATTTAATCTAGTACATGCGATGTTTTCTCATAAACAACTAGTCGCAACATTGAATCTAGTACATGCGGCGTTTTCTCATAAACAACTAGTCTCAACATTTAATCTAGTTACATGTCGGCGTTTTCTCATAAACAACTAGTCTCAACATTTAATCTAGTGCATGCGGCTTTTTTCATAAACAACTAGTCTCAAACATTTATTCTAGTACATGCGCGTTTTTATCATAAACAACTGAGTCTCAACATTTAATCTAGCTACATGCGGCGTTTCTCATAAACAAACTAGTCTCAACATTTAATATAGTACATTGCGGCGTTTTCTCATAAACAACTAGTCTCCACATTTAATCTAGTACATGCGATGTTTTCTCATAACAACTAGTCTCAACATTTAATCTAGTACATGCGGCGTTTCTCTCATAAACAACTAGTCTCAACATTTAATCTAGTACATGCGGCGTTTCCTCATAAACAACTAGTCACAACATTTAATCTAGTGCATGCGATGTTTACTCATAAACAACTAGTCTCAACATTTAATCTAGTGCATGCGATGTTTTCTCATAAACCAACTAGTCTCAACATTTAATCTAGTGCATGCTGGCGTTTTCTCATAAACAACTAGTCTCAACATTTATATCTAGTGCATGCGGCTGTTTTCTCATAAACCAACTAGTCTCAACATTTAATCTAGTACATGCTGGCGTTTTCTCATAAACAACTAGTCTCAACATTTAATCTAGTACATGCGGCGTTTGTCTCATAAACAACTAGTCTTCAACATTTAATCTAGTACATGCGGCGTTTTCTCATAAACAACTAGTCTCAACATTTAATCTAGTACATGCTGGGTTTTTCTCTCATAAACAGACTAGTCTCAACATTTAATCTAGTACATGCGGCGTTTTTCATAAACAACTAGTCCTCAACATTTAATCTAGTACATGCGGCGTTTTCTCATAAACAACTAGTCTCAACATTTAATCTAGTACATGCGGCGTTTTTCTCATAAACAACTAGTCTCAACAGTTAATCTAGTACATGCGGCGTTTTCTCTTAAACAACTAGTCTCAACATTTAATCTAGTACATGCGGCGTTTTCTCATAAACAACTAGTCTCAACATTTAATCTAGTACATGCGTCGTTTTCTCTTAAACAACTAGTCTCAACATTTAATTCTAGTACATGCGGCGTTTTCCTCATAAACAACTAGTCTCAACATTTAATCTAGTACATGCGGCGTTTTCTCATAAACAACTAGTCTCAACATTTAATCTAGTACATGCGGCGTTTTCTCATAAACAACTAGTCTCAACATTTAATCTAGTACATGCGGCGTTTTCTCTTAAACAACTAGTCTCAACATTTAATCTAGTACATGCGGCTGTTTTCTCATAAACAACTAGTCTCAACATTTAATCTAGTGCATGCGGCGTTTTCTCATAAACAACTAGTCTCAACATTTAATCTAGTACATGCGGCGTTTTCTCATAAACAACTAGTCTCAACATTTAATCTAGTACATGCGGCGTTTTCTCATAAACAACTAGTCTCAACATTTAATCTAGTACATGCGATCTTTTATCATAAACAACTAATCTCAACATTTAATCTAGTACATGCGGCGTTTCCTCATAAACAACTAGTCACAACATTTAATCTAGTACATGCGGGTTTTCTCATAAACAACTAGTCTCAACATTTAATCTAGTACATGCGGCGTTTTCTCATAAACAACTAGTCTCAACATTTAATCTAGTACATGCGGCGTTTTCTCATAAACAACTAGTCTCAACATTTAATCTAGTACATGCGGCGTTTTCTCATAAACAACTAGTCTCAACATTTAATCTAGTACATGCGGCGTTTTCTCATAAACAACTAGTCTCAACATTTAATCTAGTACATGCGGCGTTTTCTCATAAACACTAGTCTCAACATTTAATCTAGTACATGCGGCGTTTTCTCATAAACAACTAGTCTCAACATTTAATCTAGTACATGCGGCGTTTTCTCATAAACAACTAGTCTCAACATTTAATCTAGTGCATGCGGCGTTTTTTCATAAACAACTAGTCTCAACATTTAATCTAGTACATGCGGGTTTTCTATAAACAACTAGTCTCAACATTTAATCTAGTACATGCGGCTGTTTTCTTCATATAACAACTAGTCTCAACATTAATCTAGTACATGCGGCGTTTTCTCATAAACAACTAGTCTCAAACATTTAATCTAGTTACATGCTGGCGTTTTCTCATAAAACACTAGTCTCAACATTTAATCTGTGCATGCGGCGGTTTCTCATAAACAACTAGTCTCAACATTTATCTAGTACATGCGGCGTTTTCACTCATAACAACTAGTCTCAACATTTAATCTAGTACATGCGACGTCTTTCTCATAAACAACTAGTCTCAAACATTTAATCTAGTACATGCGGCGTTTTCTCATAAACAACTAGTCTCAACATTTATCTAGTACTATGCGTGCTGTTTCTCATAAACAACTAGTCTCAACATTAATCTAGTACAATGCGATGTTTTCTCATAAACAACTAGTCTCAACATTTAATCTAGTACATGCGGCGTTTTCTCATAAACAACTAGTCTCAACATTTAATCTAGTACATGCGGCGTTTTCTCATAAACAACTAGTCTCAACATTTAATCTAGTACATGTGGCGTTTTCTCAAAACAACTAGTCTCAACATTAATCTAGTACATGCGGCGTTTTCTCAAAAACAACTAGTCTCAACATTTAATCTAGTACATGCGGCGTTTTTTCATAAACAACTAGTCTCAACATTTAATCTAGTACATGCGGCGTTTTCTCATAAACAACTAGTCTCAACATTTAATCTAGTACATGCGGCGTTTTCTCATAAACAACTAGTCTCAACATTTAATCTAGTACATGCGGCGTTTTCTCATAAACAACTAGTCTCAACATTTAATCTAGTACATGCGGCGTTTTCTCATAAACAACTAGTCTCAACATTTAATCTAGTACATGCGGCGTTTTCTCATAAACAACTAGTCTCAACATTTAATCTAGTACATGCGGCGTTTTCTCATAAACAACTAGTCTCAACATTTAATCTAGTGCATGCGATGTTTTCTCATAAACAACTAGTCTCAACATTTAATCTAGTACATGCGGCGTTTTCTCATAAACAACTAGTCTCAACATTTAATCTAGTACATGCGGCGTTTTCTCATAAACAACTAGTCTCAACATTTAATCTAGTACATGCGGCGTTTTCTCATAAACAACTAGTCTCAACATTTAATCTAGTACATGCGCGTTTTCTCATAACAACTAGTCTCAACATTTATCTAGTACATGCGGCGTTTTCTCATAAACAACTAGTCTCAACATTTAATCTAGTACATGCGGCGTTTTCTCATAAACAACTAGTCTCAACATTTAATCTATACATGCGGCGTTTTCTCATAAACAACTAGTCTCAACATTTAATCTAGTACATGCGGCGTTTTTTCATAAACAACTAGTCTCAACATTAATCTAGTACATGCGGCGTTTTCTCATAAACAACTAGTCTCAACATTTAATCTAGTACATGCGGCCGTTTTCTCATAAACAACTAGTCTCAACATTTAATCTAGTACATGCGGCGTTTTCTCATAAACAACCTAGTCTCAACATTTAATTCTAAGTACATGCTGCGTTTTCTCATAAACAACTAGTCTCAACATTTTAATCTAGTGCATGCGGCGTTTTTCTCATAAACAACTAGGTCTCAACATTTAATCTAGTACAATGCGGCGTTTTCTCATAAACAACTAGTCTCAACATTTAATCTAGTACATGCGGCGTTTTCTCATAAAACAACTAGTCTCAACATTTAATCTAGTACATGCGGGCGTTTTCTCAATAAACAACTAGTCTCAACATTTAATCTAGTACATGCGGCGTTATTTCCTCATAGACAACTCAGTCCTCAACATTTAATCTAGTGCATGTCGGCGTTTTTTCCATAAACAACTAGTCTCAACATTTTAATCTAGTGCATGCGGCGTTTTCTCATAAACACTAGTCTCAAACATTTAATCTAGTACATTGCGGCGGTTTTCTCATAAACAAACTAGTCTCAACATTTAATCTAGTACATGCGGCTTTTTCTCATAAACCAACTAGTCTCAACATTTAATCTAGTACATGCGGCGTTTTCTCATAAAAACTAGGTCTCAACATTTAATCTAGTATCATGCGGCGTTTTCTCATAACAACTAGTCTCAACATTTAATCTAGTAGCATGCGGACGTTTTCTCATAAACAACTAGTCTCAACATTTAATCTAGTACATGCGGCGTTTTCTCATAAACAACTAGTCTCAACATTTAATCTAGTACATGCGGCGTTTTCTCATAACAACTAGTCTCAACATTTAATCTAGTACATGCGGCGTTTTCTCATAAACAACTAGTCTCAACATTTAATCTAGTACATGCGGCGTTTTCTCATAAACAACTAGTCTCAACATTTAATCTAGTACATGCGGCGTTTTCTCATAACAACTAGTCTCAACATTTAATCTAGTACATGCGGCGTTTTCTCATAAACAACTAGTCTCAACATTTAATCTAGTACATGCTAGCGTTTTCTCATAAACAACTAGTCTCAACCATTTATCTAGTGCAGTGCGGCGTTTTCCTCATAAACAACTAGTCTCACATTTAATCTAGTAAAATGCGGCGTTTCTCATAACACTAGTCCTCAACATTTAATCTAGTACATCGGCAGTTTTCTCATAAACAACTAGTCTCAACATTTAATCTAGTACCAGCATGCGGCGTGTTCTCATAAACAACTAGTCTCAACATTTAAGTCTAGTACATGCTAGCGTTTTTCTCATAAACAACTATTCTCAACATTTAATCTATAACATGTGGCGTTTTTCTCATAACAACTAGTCTCAACATTTAATCTAGTGCATGCGGACGTTTTCTTCATAAACAACTAGTCTCAACATTTAATCTAGTACATGAGGCGTTTTCTCATAAACAACTAGTCTCAACATTTAATCTAGTGACATGCGGCGTTTTCCTCATAAACAACTAGTCTCACATTTAATCTAGTACATGCGGCGTTTTCTCATAAACAACTAGTCTCAACATTTAATCTAGTACATGCGAGTTTTCTCATAACAAACTAGTCTCAACATTTTAATCTAGTACATGCGGCGTTTTCTCATAACAACTAGTCTTCAACATTTAATCTAGTACATGCGGCTGTTTTCTCATAAACAACTAGTCTCAACATTTAATCTAGTACATGCGGATGTTTCTCATAAACAACTAGTCTCAACATTTAATCTAGTAGCATGCGGTCGGTTTTTCTCATAAACAACTAGTCTCAACATTTAATCTAGTACATGCGGCTGTTTTCTTCATAAACAACTAGTCTCAACATTTTAATCTAGTGCATGCGGCGTTTTCTCATAAACAAACTAGTCTCAACATTTAATCTAGTACATGCGAGCGTTTTCTCATAAACAACTAGTCTCAACATTTAATCTAGTACATGCTGGCGTTTTCTCATAAACAACTAGTTCTCAACATTTAATCTAGTGCATGCGTGCGTTTTCTCATAAACCAACTAGTCTCAACATTTAATCTAGTACATGCGGCTTTTCTCATAAACAACTAGTCTCAACATTTAATCTAGTACATGCGAATGGTTGTCTCATAAACATACTAGTCTCAACATTTAATTCTAGTACATGCGTCGTTTTCTCATAAACAACTAGTCTCAACATTTTAATCTAGTGTCATGCGGCTGTTTGCTCATAAACAACTAGTCTCAACATTTAATCTAGTACATGCGGCGTTTTCTCATAAACAACTAGTCTCAACATTTAATCTAGTACATGCGGGTTTTTCTCATAAACAACTAGTCTCAACATTTAATCTCAGTACATGCTGCGTTTTCTCATAAAACAACTAGTCTCCAACATTTAATCTAGTACATGCTGGCGTTTCTCATAAACAAACATAGTGCTCAACATTTAATCTAGTAGCATGCGGCGTTTCTTCATAAACACACTAGTCTCACCATTTATCTATTACGCATGTGGCGTTTCTCTATAAACAACTAGTCTCCAACATTTAATCTAGTACATGCGGCGTTTTCTCATAAACAACTAGTCTCAACATTTTAATCTAAGTACATGTGGCGTTTTCTCATAAACAACTAGTCTCAACATTTAATCTAGTACATGCTGCGTTTTCTCATAAACAACTAGTCTCAACATTTAATCTAGTACATGCGGCTTTTCTCATAAACAACTAGTCTCAACATTTAATCTAGTACATGCGGCGTTTTCTCATAAACAACTAGTCTCAACATTTAATCTAGTACATGCGGATGTTTTCTCATAAACAACTAGTCTCAACATTTAATCTAGTACATGCGTGTTTTCTCATAAACAACTAGTCTCAACATTTAATCTAGTACATGCGGCGTTTTCTCATAAACAACTAGTCTCAACATTTAATTCTAGTACATGCGGCGTTTTCTCATAAACAACTAGTCTCAACATTTAATCTAGTACATGCGGCGTTTTCTCATAAACAACTAGTCTCAACATTTAATCTAGTACATGCGGGCGTTTCTCATAAACAACTAGTCTCAACAGTTTAATCTAGTACATTCGGCGTTTTCTCATAAACAACTAGTCTCAACATTTAATCTAGTACATGCGGCGTTTTCTCATAAACAACTAGTCTCAACATTTAATCTAGTACATGCGGCGTTTTCTCATAAACAACTAGTCTCAACATTTAATCTAGTACATGCGGCGTTTTCTCATAAACAACTAGTCTCAACATTTAATCTAGTAGCATGCGGGTTTTCTCATAAACAACTAGTCTCAACATTTAATCTAGTACATGAGGCGTTTTCTCATAAACAACTAGTCTCAACATTTAATCTAGTACATGCGGCGTTTTCTCATAAACAACTAGTCTCAACATTTAATCTAGTACATGCGCGTTTTCTCATAAACAACTAGTCTCAACATTTAATCTAGTACATGCGGCGTTTTCTCATAAACAACTAGTCTCAACATTTAATCTAGTACATGCGGCCGTTTTCTCATAAACAACTAGTCTCAACATTTAATCTAGTACAGCGGCGTTTTCTCATAAACAACTAGTCTCACATTTAATCTAGTACATGCGGCGTTTTCTCATAAACAACTAGTCTCAACATTTAATCTAGTACATGCAACAACTAGTCTCAACATTTAATCTAGTACATGCGGCGTTTTCTCATAAACAACTAGTCTCAACATTTAATCTAGTACATGCGGCGTTTTCTCATAAACAACTAGTCTCAACATTTAATCTAGTACATGCGGCGTTTTCTCATAAACAACTAGTCTCAACATTAATCTAGTACATGCGGCGTTTTCTCATAAACAACTAGTCTCAACATTTAATCTAGTACATGCGGCGTTTTCTCTTAAACAACTAGTCTCAACATTTAATCTAGTACATGCGACAACTAGTCTCAACATTTAATCTAGTACATGCGGCATTTTCTCATAAACAACTAGTCTCAACATTTAATCTAGTACATGTGGCGTTTTCTCATAAACAACTAGTCTCAACATTTAATCTAGTACATGCGGCGTTTTCTCTTAAACAACTAGTCTCAACATTTAATCTAGTGACATGCGGGCGTTTTTTCTCATAAACACAAACTAGTCTCAACATTTAATCTAGTACATGCGCGTTTTCTCATAAACAACTAGTCTCACATTTAATCTAGTACATGCGAGCGTTTTCCCTCATAAACAAACTAGTCTCAACATTTAATCTAGTACATGCGGCGTTTTCTCATAAACAACTAGTCTCAACATTTACTCTAGTGCATGCGGCGTTTTCTCATAAACAACTAGTCTCAACATTTAATATAGTACATGCGAGCGTTTTCTCATAAACAACTAGTCTCAACATTTAATCTAGTACATGCGGATGTTTTCTCATAACAACTAGTCTCAACATTTAATCTAGTACATGCGGCGTTTTCTCATAAACAACTAGTCTCAACATTTAATCTAGTACATGTGGCTTTTTCTCATAAACAACTAGTCTCAACATTTTATCTAGTGCATGCGGGTTTTTCTCATAAACAACTAGTCTCAACATTTTAATCTAGTACATGCGGCGTTTTCTCATAAACAACTAGTCTCAACATTTAATCTAGTACATGCGGCGTTTTCTCCTAAACAACTAGTCTCAACATTTAATCTAGTACGATGCGGAGTGTTTCTCATAAAACAACTAGTCTCAAGCATTTAATCTAGTACATGCTGGCGTTTTCTCATAAACAACTAGTCTCAACATTTAATCTAGTATCATGCGGCGTTTTCTCATAAACAACTAGTCTCAACATTTAATACTAGTGCATGCGGCGTTTTCTTATAAACAACTAGTCTCAACATTTAATCTAGTACATGCGGCGTTTTCTCATAAACAACTAGTCTCAACATTTAATCTAGTACATGCGGCGTTTTCTCATAAACAACTAGTCTCAACATTTAATCTAATACATGTGGCGTTTTCTCGTAAACAACTAGTCTAATCATTTTATCTAGTAGCATGCGGCGATGTTTTCTCATAAACAACTAGTCTCAACATTTAATCTAGTACATGCGGCGTTTTCTCATAAACAACTAGTCTCAACATTTAATCTAGTACATGCGATGTTTTCTCATAAACAACTAGTCTCAACATTTAATCTAGTGCATGCGGCGTTTTCTCATAAACAACTAGTCTCAACATTTAATCTAGTACATGTCGGCGTTTTCCTCATAAACAACTAGTCTCACACATTTAATCTAGTACATGCGATGTTTTCTCATAAACAACTAGTCTCAACATTTAATCTAGTGCATGCGGCGTTTTCTCATAAACAACTAGTCTCAACATTTAATCTAGTACATGCGGCGTTTTCTCATAAACAACTGTTCTCAACATTTAATCTAGTACATGTGGCGTTTTCTCATAAACAACTAGTCTCAACATTTAATCTAGTACATGCGACGTTTTCTCATAAACAACTAGTCTCAACATTTAATCTAGTACATGTGGCGTTTTCTCATAAACAACTAGTCTCAACATTTAATCTAGTGCATGCGGCGTTTTTTCATAAACAACTAGTCTCAACATTTAATCTAGTACATGAGGCGTTTTCTCAAAAACAACTAGTCTCAACATTTAATCTAGTACATGCGATGTTTTTTCATAAACAACTAGTCTCAACATTTAATCTAGTACAACGCGGGCGTTTCTCATAACAACTAGTCTCAACATTTAATCTAGTACATGCGGCGTTTTCTCATAAACAACTAGTCTCAACATTTAATCTAGTACATGCGGCGTTTTCTCATAAACAACTAGTCTCAACATTAAATCTAGTACACGCAGCGTTTTCTTATAAACAACTAGTCTCAACATTTAATCTAGTACATGTGGCGTTTTCTCATAAACAACTAGTCTCAACATTTAATCTAGTACATGCGATGTTTTCTCATAAACAACTAGTCTCAACATTTAATCTAGTACACGTGGCATTTTCTCATAACCAACTAGTCTCAACATTTAATCTAATGCATTGTGGCTTTTTCTCATAAACAAACTAGTCTCCTCAACATTTAATCTAGTACATGCGATGTTTTCTCATAAACAAATAGTCTCAACATTTAATATAGTACATGCGGCGTTTTCTCATAAACAACTAGTCTCAACATTTAATCTAGTACATGTGGCGTTTTCTCATAAACACTAGTCTCAACAATTTAATCGGCGTAGTGCTATATCATAGGCGTTTTCTCATTAACAGCACAACTATCTCAAATTTATTCATATGTTCTAGTACATGCGATGGTTTCAACATACTCCGCATAAACGTGTGGTCTCAACATTTAATATAGTACATGCGGCGTTTTCTCATAAACAACTAGTCTCAACATTTAATCTAGTGCATGCGATGTTTTCTCATAAACAGCTAGTCTCAACATTTAATCTAGTACATGCGGCGTTTTCTCATAAACAACTAGTCTCAATATTTAATCTAGTACATGCGGCGTTTTCTCATAAACAACTAGTCTCAACATTTAATCTAGTACATGCTGCGTTTTCTCATAAACAACTAGTCTCAACATTTAATCTAGTAAATGCGATGTTTTCTCATAAACAACTAGTCTCAATTTTTAATCTAGTACATGCGGCGTTTTCTCATAAACAACTAGTCTCAACATTTAATCTAGTACATGCGATGTTTTCTCATAAACAACTAGTCTCAACATTTAATCTAGTGCATGCGGCGTTTTCTCATAAACAACTTGTCTCAACATTTAATCTAGTACATGCGGCGTTTTCTCATAAACAACTAGTCTCAACATTTAATCTAGTACATGCGATGTTTTCTCATAAACAACTAGTCTCAGCATTTAATCTAGTGCATGCGGCGATTTCTCATAAACAACTAGTCTCAACATTTAATCTAGTACATGCGGCGTTTTCTCATAAACAACTATTCTCAACATTTAATCTAGTACATGTGGCGTTTTCTCATAAACAACTAGTCTCAACATTTAATCTAGTGCATGCGGCGGTTTTTCATAAACAACTAGTCTCAACATTTAATCTAGTGCATGCGGCGTTTTCTCATAAACAACTAGTCTCAACATTTAATTTGATACATGCGGCGTTTTCTCATAAACAACTAGTCTCAACATTTAATCTAGTACATGCGGCGTTTTCTCATAACAACTAGTCTCAACATTTAATCTAGTACATGCGGCGTTTTCTCATAAACAACTATTCTCAACATTTAATCTAGTACATGCGATGTTTTCTCATAAACAACTAGTCTCAACATTTAATCTAGTACATGCGGCGTTTTCTCATAAACATCTAGTCTCAACATTTAATCTAGTACATGCGGCGTTTTCTCATAAACAACTAGTCTCAACATTTAATCTAGTACATGCGGCGTTTTCTCATAAACAACTAGTCTCAACATTTAATCTAGTACATGCGGAGTTTTCTCATAACCAACTAGTCTCAACATTTAATCTAGTACATGCGGCGTTTTCTCATAAACAACTAGTCTCAACATTTAATCTAGTACATGCGGCGTTTTCTCATAAACAACTAGTCTCAACATTTAATCTAGTACATGCGATGTTGTCTCATAAACAACTAGTCTCAACATTTAATCTAGTACATGCGGCGTTTTCGCATAAACAACTAGTCTCAACATTTAATTTAGTGCATGCGGCGTTTTCTCATAAACAACTAGTCTCAACATTTAATCTAGTACATGCGGCGTTTTCTCATAAGCAACTAGTCTCAACATTTAATCTAGTACATGCGATGTCTTCTCATAAACAACTAGTCTCAGCATTTAATCTAGTGCATGCGGCGATTTCTCATAAACAACTAGTCTCAACATTTAATCTAGTACAGGCGGCGTTTTCTCATAAACAACTATTCTCAACATTTAATCTAGTACATGTGGCGTTTTCTCATAAACAACTAGTCTCAACATTTAATCTAGTGCATGCGGCGTTTTTTCATAAACAACTAGTCTCAACATTTAATCTAGTGCATGCGGCGTTTTCTCATAAACAACTAGTCTCAACATTTAATTTGATACATGCGGCATTTTCTCATAAACAACTAGTCTCAACATTTAATCTAGTACATGCGGCGTTTTCTCATAAACAACTAGTCTCAACATTTAATCTAGTACATGCGGCGTTTTCTCATAAACAACTAGTCTCAACATTTAATCTAGTACATGCGATGTTTTCTCATAAACAACTAGTCTCAACATTTAATCTAGTACATGCGGCGTTTTCTCATAAACAACTAGTCTCAACATTTAATCTAGTACATGCGGCGTTTTCTCATAAACAACTAGTCTCAACATTTAATCTAGTACATGCGGCGTTTTCTC
Source organism: Cepaea nemoralis (assembly GCA_014155875.1). Lineage (NCBI taxonomy): Eukaryota > Metazoa > Mollusca > Gastropoda > Stylommatophora > Helicidae > Cepaea > Cepaea nemoralis. The sequence continues at coordinate 110,139 of JACEFZ010000328.1, read as the reverse complement.
ATAAACAACTAGTCTCAACATTTAATCTAGTACATGCGGCGTTTTCTCATAAACAACTAGTCTCAACATTTAATCTAGTACATGCGGAGTTATCTCATAACCAACTAGTCTCAACATTTAATCTAGTACATGCGGCGTTTTCTCATAAACAACTAGTCTCAACATTTAATCTAGTACATGCGGCGTTTTCTCATAAACAACTAGTCTCAACATTTAATCTAGTGCATGCGATGTTTCTCATAAACAACTAGTCTCAACATTTAATCTAGTACATGCGGCGTTTTCTCATAAACAACTAGTCTCAACATTTAATCTAGTACATGCGGCGTTTTCTCATAAACAACTAGTCTCAATATTTAATCTAGTACATGCGGCGTTTTATCATAAGCAACTAGTCTCAACATTTTTTTTTCATACTTAGTTAGGAAATAAAACGGGCTCCTAAGTTCAAGACTTCACTTCAAACTTAGATAGTAATTTAAACAAAGATGGAAAAGGTGGGGGGGGGGGGGGGCAATCAAAGGTATTACTCGTACAAGAGAGGAGCTCTCGTAGCACTAGGACATTAACATAAGGAAAGTAAACCTCACCAAAAATGTACAATACTTAACCTGAATGTTAAATAGGTATAGACGGAGAACGATTAACAGAATTACTAATAAGCTTCAGATAATTATTAATTTGCAGAATAGTGGGACTAAACTGGTATGACAGAATCACCAATGTAGAGCTCATGGAGAGAACTAGACAAGTTCCAGTGAACCAAGAGATGAGAAAAGACGTTGGTGCTGGATAGGACCAACACTGAGAACATCTGAGGACAGTATAACTAGACACTTCCTTGTCTGGAGCCCACAGGGCTAACTAGCGGGAGACCCAGTAATACACGGAGACAATTATGAAATACTGGGAAGAACTATATGGGGAGAACATATGAGGCGCTGCAGGAGACAACAAAACATAGGACGGCTTGAAGTGAGTTCGTTCAAGGCCTATGCCCCATTGGGGATTAAAGTCAACAGAAAAACAAAACGTGTGTACTTCGAGTCTGCAATAAAGTAATTGTCGTAATATTTGTCAGTTCTGATCTCATCGCAACGTTTGATCCTAAAACGTGAGCGGTATTAATTGCAATGAATGCTGATAATTCAGATTCGCACAAGTGTGGAATGCGCCTGGCCCTGCAGCCAGCAGGGTTAGGATCGGCTTGCCTCTCCCAGGAGGGGTGAAGAGTGAAAATTAGTAGCCTGCCGATGACCCGCAGACTACACAAGTCAACCCCCACCTCCAAGTGGTGCAGACCGGGCAACCATGACCGCGAGGTCATGGGCTAACGGGGCTATGGCTCGCCATAGGGGATGGACTCCCTGTGGTCAGATTAGTGTCCTAAACCTGCGACTGGCCTAGCAAGCCGGCAGGGGATCTTCATACTGCTCGTAGAAAAACCAAGAAGTATAAACGGACTGACCTAAACGAACATCCCTTGAAACAAGTAAAGAGCTTCAAGTACCTAGGAAGTATAATATCATCAAATGGCAGATCAGAAGACGAGATCGAAAATAGGTGCAATAAGGCAAATCAACTCATTGGACAAATGGCACCAATACTAAAGAACAAACATGTATCAATAACTACTAAGAAAGCACTTTACAACACAATCTTCCTACCAACTCTCTGCTACCAATGCCAAACCTGGACAATGACAGAAAAAGAGAAAAGAAAAATCACAACAACAGAAATGAGGTTTCTGAGAAGAATACTCAACGTATCAAGAAGAGATAAGATCAGAAATGAAGAAATCAGGACTAAAGTAGGGGTTAAAGCTGCTCTAGATTTTATTAGAAAGCAGCAAGTCAAATGGTTTGGCCATGCAAGTAGGCTACCAGTCAACAGCATGCCACAACAAGCAATGATGTACAGACCAGATGGAAACAGAGGAAGAGGCCGACCACGTAAACGTTGGACTGAGGGAATAACAGAATCCATGGGAATGTCGATATACGAAGCCCATAACCGGGCACTCTCACGAAGTTTATACTTCACCTCGACACCGCAAGGTACAAGAGGAACATGATGAGATGAGACAAGTGTGGAGAAACTAATTGCCGAAAGGTTGTCACTTTGGGCCCGCAGACTATGGAAAATTCAGCTTTAATAATAAGCCAAACAGCACTCAAGATTTATCTTGGAAGGAAACTAAGGTTTGAAATGTAAAACACTCGAAAGTTGTGGAAATTCTTTTCGAGGAATCATCATCATCATCATCACCAAAGTGTTGGCTCACATATGTGTTCTTGCCCCAATCAAGTCAAGTGCTCAAGCCGTCCATATATTTTTCTTCTTGATGTTTTCCCATCGATTGCCAAATGTCACTAAGTTTTCAGAGTTAATTCTCCTCACAAGATGCTCAAAATGCGTGAATGTTTACGTGTTATTTCTCTAGCCAGTTTAAGGTTTTTGTTTGTTTTTGTAGCTTTTAAGGGCTTTCTCATTCGCCGATGGTATTTTTTTGCATTTTTCTCAGAAACCGTATTTTCACTACTTTTTTATTTTTATTTTCTCAGCTTATCTGTTTATTGTCCGTGTTTCACACGCATACAACAGTGTAGGTTCTATATATAGCACTCAGCGCTCATTCTATGGCAGCATTTGACAGAGGTAAGAAGGCACTATTCATGCACTAATCTACGGGACACACCTGGGCACGGTGGGGGATCTGCTGCAAGAAACTGCTTGCGGTATGTCATGTGTTCGGACCAACACATTTTGGAGGCTTGAGTGCACGAAAGAATAAATGGCTATTCTTTTCTTCCGGTAGCCAACAGTGATTGCAGGCATCGAACCTCACCCGTCCCGCGCTCATGACATTGTCCGCGAAATCTCCTAGCTATTCAAACCAATGCGCCCGCTTCAACAGACATTGTGAAAGCAAAGCCTATTCCTTGATTCAAGAGCAATACATATTAGGTCACGACATAAAAAAGATGAGGTGACCAGTACCTTTCATCACTGACTCTTCTTCTCAGAAAACGACAACATTCTGGAACATGACAATGTGCCGGTGTTACAAGTCCACAGGACTGCACTAGTTGTCAAAAATCAAATTCAACTACTGCCGAGAATTGAAGCCTAGACAACAGCGTGGTAAATAAGCTAACAGACTACAACTACTGCTCCATTCTATTGTCTATTCCTAAGCGGAAAATAACGTTTCATCGAACTCCGCCTCCAAAACAACAAGTGCTCATTTTTCTTCTCCGAACTCCTGTATGCACCAACCACAATAAATATTATTCAAGAAGGCAGAAGACAACAAGAGATCGTTACCATTTCCATAGGTACTGTCTTCAAATGGAGGTGATGTAGGCCAAAAGACTACCTCTGTTGTCTATATGTTGGTAAATGCTCAGCTGTGGTTTCATTAATTCCACGGTTACATATTACAGTATATATAATGTAATTAACAAATGGATTATCGATCTCTGATATGGAGTCTTAAGATTATTATTTGCTCACTTCAGTTCAGTTGTTAACATGCATCCTCTTCCTGGATACTCTGCTTCCCGCTTATTTCTGCATCTTCTATTAATGAATGGTATGTTACACTGAGAGAAAACTGCCCGTCATTGCTAGGTATGTTACACTGAGAGAAAACTGCCCGTCATTGCTAGGTATGTTACACTGAGAGAAAACTGCCAGTCATTGCTAGGTATGTTACACGGAGAGAAAACTTCCCGTCATTGCTAGGTATGTTACACTGAGAGAAAACTGCCAGTCATTGCTAGGTATGTTACACGGAGAGAAAACTTCCCGTCATTGCTAGATATGTTACACTGAGAGAAAACTGCCAGTCATTGCTAGGTATGTTACACGGAGAGAAAACTGCCAGTCATTGCTAGGTATGTTACACGGAGAGAAAACTTCCCGTCATTGCTAGGTATGTTACACTGAGAGAAAACTGCCAGTCATTGCTAGGTATGTTACACGGAGAGAAAACTTCCCGTCATTGCTAGATATGTTACACTGAGAGAAAACTGCCAGTCATTGCTAGGTATGTTACACGGAGAGAAAACTGCCAGTCATTGCTAGGTATGTTACACGGAGAGAAAACTGCCATGTCATTGCTAGGTATGTTACCCGGAGAGAAAATGCCAGTCATTGCTAGATATGTTACACTGAGAGAAAAACTGCCAGTCATTGCTAGATATGTTACACTGAGAGAAAACTGCCAGTCATTGCTAGATATGTTACACTGAGAGAAAACTGCCAGTCATTGCTAGGTATGTTACACTGAGAGAAAACTGCCAGTTCATTGCTAGATATGTTACACTGAGAGAAAATGCCAGTCATTGCTAGATATTGTTTACACTGAGAGAAAACTGCCAGTCATTGCTAGATATGTTACACTGAGAGAAAACTGCCAGTCATTGCTAGGTATGTTACACTGAGAGAAAACTGCCAGTCATTGCTAGGTAATGTTACACTGAGAGAAAACTGCCAGTCATTGCTAGATATGTTACACTGAGAGAAAACTGCCAGTCATTGCTAGATATGTTACACTGAGAGAAAACTGCCAGTCATTGCTAGATATGTTACACTGAGAGAAAACTGCCAGTCATTGCTAGATATGTTACACTGAGAGAAAACTGCCAGTCATTGCTAGGTATGTTACACTGAGAGAAAACTGCCAGTCATTGCTAGATATGTTACACTGAGAGAAAACTGCCAGTCATTGCTAGATATGTTACACTGAGAGAAAACTGCCAGTCATTGCTAGATATGTTACACTGAGAGAAAACTGCCAGTCATTGCTAGGTATGTTACACTGAGAGAAACTGCCAGTCATTGCTAGGTATGTTACACTGAGAGAAAACTGCCAGTCATTGCTAGATATGTTACACTGAGAGAAAACTGCCAGTCATTGCTAGATATGTTACACTGAGAGAAAACTTCCCGTCATTGCTAGGTATGTTACACTGAGAGAAAACTGCCAGTCATTGCTAGATATGTTACACTGAGAGAAAACTGCCAGTCATTGCTAGATATGTTACACTGAGAGAAAAACTGCCAGTCATTGCTAGGTATGTTACACTGAGAGAAAACTGCCAGTCATTGCTAGATATGTTACACTGAGAGAAAACTGCCAGTCATTGCTAGATATGTTACACTGAGAGAAAACTGCCAGTCATTGCTAGATATGTTACACTGAGAGAAAACTGCCAGTCATTGCTAGATATGTTACACTGAGAGAAAACTGCCAGTCATTGCTAGGTATGTTACACTGAGAGAAAACTGCCAGTCATTGCTAGGTATGTTACACTGAGAGAAAACTTCCCGTCATTGCTAGGTATGTTACACTGAGAGAAAACTGCCCGTCATTGCTAGGTATGTTACACTGAGAGAAAACTGCCAGTCATTGCTAGGTATGTTACACTGAGAGAAAACTGCCAGTCATTGCTAGATATGTTACACTGAGAGAAAACTGCCAGTCATTGCTAGATATGTTACACTGAGAGAAAACTGCCAGTCATTGCTAGATATGTTACACTGAGAGAAAACTGCCAGTCATTGCTAGGTATGTTACACTGAGAGAAAACTGCCAGTCATTGCTAGGTATGTTACACTGAGAGAAAACTGCCAGTCATTGCTAGATATGTTACACTGAGAGAAAACTGCCAGTCATTGCTAGATATGTTACACTGAGAGAAAACTGCCAGTCATTGCTAGATATGTTACACTGAGAGAAAACTGCCAGTCATTGCTAGATATGTTACACTGAGAGAAAACTGCCAGTCATTGCTAGATATGTTACACTGAGAGAAAACTGCCAGTCATTGCTAGATATGTTACACTGAGAGAAAACTGCCAGTCATTGCTAGATATGTTACACTGAGAGAAAACTGCCAGTCATTGCTAGATATGTTACACGGAGAGAAAACTTCCCGTCGTTGCTGGGAATGTTGCAGTAAGAGAAAACTGGGCTCCGGAGTTTTGTTTATGTCAAAGACAGGCCTTCAGTAGGGTGCGTGGCCTCACACCTCACACAGAGGCACATTTGCTATCCGAATTCCTCTACTAGCATCCTACATAAATAGCCAATAACTGTAGTTATGGAAGTAAATATTTCATTTATTACTAAAAACCGGACCGAGTGAGTGTAGCCTGATGCTGTATGTTACACAGACAGAGATTACTCACACGGGGAGAACATGGGCGGATCTGTATGAAATAGCAAAAGCTAGGACAATTTGGAGAGAGTTGAAGGCCTATGCTCATGTGCGCAGTTTAAAAAGGAGGAGGAGGAGAAAGGGGAGGAGGATGAGGCTAATATGTAACCAACAGTGGGGGGAAGAGGCAAAGAAGGAGTAACTGCATCCGTAATATTTCATTCCATTTAGTTTTTCAAATACCCCTACTCCTTTCAATCTCCGAAGAGAAATTATAATTATTGCCCATCCCTGCCTCAGATTAATAATCCCGTGACCGAATCAGCCACATTTCGCTTATTAATCTGAAAGAAATTGTTGTCCATAGGGACTAGACGTAATACTTGTTGTCCATGGGGACTAGACGTAATAGGCCTACTTGTTGTCCATAGGGACTAGACGTAATACTTGTTGTCCATAGGGACTAGACGTAATACTTGTTGTCCATAGGGACTAGACGTCATACTTTTTGTCCATAGGGACTAGACGTAATACTTGTTGTCCATAGGGACTAGACGTCATACTTTTTGTACATAGGGACTAGACGTCATACTTGTTGTCCATAGGGACTAGACGTCATACTTGTTGTCCATAGGGACTAGACGTAATACTTGTTGTCCATAGGGACTAGACGTAATACTTGTTGTCCATGGGGACTAGACGTAATAGGCCTACTTGTTGTCCATAGGGACTAGACGTAATACTTGTTGTCCATAGGGACTAGACGTCATACTTGTTGTCCAAAGGCACTAGACGTAATACTTGTTGTCCATAGGGACTAGACGTAATACTTGTTGTCCATAGGGACTAGACGTCATACTTTTTGTCCATAGGGACTAGACGTAATACTTGTTGTCCATAGGGACTAGACGTCATACTTTTTGTACATAGGGACTAGACGTCATACTTTTTGTCAATGGGGACTAGACGTCATACTTTTTGTCAATAGGGACTAGACGTCATACTTGTTGTCCATAGAGACTAGACGTCATACTTGTTGTCCATAGGGACTAGACGTCATACTTGTTGTCCATAGGCACTAGACGTCATACTTGTCCAAAGGGACTAGACGTAATACTTGTTGCCAATGGGGACTAGACGTAGTACTTGTTGTCAATGGGGCTAGACGTCATAATTGTTGTCCATGGGGACTAGACGTCATACTTGTTGTCCATAGGGACTAGACGTCATACTTGTTGTCCATAGGGACTAGACGTCATACTTGTTGTCCATAGGGACTAGACGTCATACTTGTTGTCCATAGGGACTAGACGTCATACTTGTTGTCCATAGGGACTAGACGTCATACTTGTTGTCCATAGGGACTAGACGTCATACTTGTTGTCCATAGGGACTAGACGTAATACTTGTTGTCCATACGGACTAGACGTCATACTTGTTGTCCATAGGGACTAGACGTCATACTTTTTGTCCATAGGGACTAGACGTCATACTTGTTGTCCATAGGGACTAGACGTCATACTTGTTGTCCATAGGGACTAGACGTCATACTTGTTGTCCATAGGGACTAGACGTCATACTTTTTGTCCATAGGGACTAGACGTCATACTTGTTGTCCATAGGGACTAGACGTCATACTTGTTGTCCATAGGGACTAGAAGTCATACTTGTTGTCCATAGGGACTAGACGTCATACTTGTTGTCCATAGGGACTAGACGTCATACTTGTTGTCCATAGGGACTAGACGTCATACTTGTTGTCCATAGGGAATAGACGTCATATTTTTGTCCATAGGGACTAGACGTCATACTTGTTGTCCATAGAGACTAGTCGTCATACTTGTTGTCCATAGGGACTAGACGTAATACTTGTTGTCAATGGGGACTAGACTTAATACTTGTTGTCAATGGGGACTAGACGTCATACTTGTTGTCCATAGGGACTAGACGTCATACTTGTTGTCCATAGGGACTAGACGTCATACTTGTTGTCCATAGGGACTAGACGTCATACTTGTTGTCCATAGGGACTAGATGTCATACTTGTTGTCCATAGGGACTAGACGTCATACTTGTTGTCCATAGGGACTAGACGTCATACTTGTTGTCCATTGGGACTAGACGTATTACTTGTTGTTCATAGGGACTAGACGTCATACTTGTTGTCCATAGGGAATAGACGTCATATTTTTGTCCATAGGGACTAGACGTCATACTTGTTGTCCATAGAGACTAGTCGTCATACTTGTTGTCCATAGGGACTAGACGTAATACTTGTTGTCAATGGGGACTAGACGTAATACTTGTTGTCAATGGGGACTAGACGTCATACTTGTTGTCCATAGAGACTAGACGTAATACTTGTTGTCCATAGGGACTAGACGTCATACTTGTTGTCCATAGAGACTAGACGTCATACGTGTTGTCCATAGGGACTAGACGTCATACTTTTTGTTCATAGGGGCTAGACGTCATACTTGTTGTCCATAGAGTCTAGACGTCATACTTGTTGTCCATAGGAACTAGACGTCATACTTGTTGTCCATAGGGACTAGACGTCATACTTTTTGTCAATGGGGACTAGACGTCATACTTGTTGTCCATAGGGACTAGACGTCATACTTTTTGTCCATAGGGACTAGACGTCATACTTGTTGTCCATAGAGACTAGACGTCATACTTGTTGTCCATAGGGACTAGACGTCATACTTGTTGTCCAAAGGCACTAGACGTCATACTTGTCCAAAGGGACTAGACGTAATACGTGTTGTCAATGGGGACTAGACGTAATACTTGTTGTCAATGGGGCTAGACGTCATACTTGTTGTCCATAGGGACTAGACGTCATACTTGTTGTCCATAGGGACTAGACGTCATACTTTTTGTACATAGGGACTAGACGTCATACTTGTTGTCCATAGGGACTAGACGTCATACTTTTTGTCCATAGGGACTAGACGTCATACTAGTTGCCCATAGACACTAGACGTCATACTTGTTGTCCATAGGGACTAGACGTCATACTTGTTGTCCATAGGCACTAGACGTCATACTTGTCCAAAGGGACTAGACGTAATACGTGTTGTCAATGGGGACTAGACGTAATACTTGTTGTCAATGGGGCTAGACGTCATACTTGTTGTCCATAGGGACTAGACGTCATACTTATTGTCCATAGGGACTAGACGTCATACTTGTTGTCCATAGGGACTAGACGTCATACTTGTTGTCCATAGGGACTAGACGTCATACTTGTTGTCCATAGGGACTAGACGTCATACTTTTGGTCCATAGGGACTAGACGTCATACTTGTTGTCCATAGAGACTAGACGTCATACTTGTTGTCCATAGGGACTAGACGTCATACTTGTTGTCCATAGGCACTAGACGTCATACTTGTCCAAAGGGACTAGACGTAATACGTGTTGTCAATGGGGACTAGACGTAATACTTGTTGTCAATGGGACTAGACGTCATACTTGTTGTCCATAGGGACTAGACGTCATACTTGTTGTCCATAGGGACTAGACGTCATACTTGTTGTCCATAGGGACTAGACGTCATACTTGTTGTCCATAGGGACTACACGTCATACTTGTTGTCCATAGAGACTAGACGTCATACTTGTTGTCCATAGGGACTAGACGTCATACTTGCTGTCCATAGGGACTAGACGTCATACTTGTTGTCCATATAGACTAGACGTCATACTTGTTGTCCATAGAGACTAGACGTCATACTTGTTGTCCATAGGGACTAGACGTCATACTTGTTGTCCATAGGCACTAGACGTCATACTTGTCCAAAGGGACTAGACGTAATACGTGTTGTCAATGGGGACTAGACGTAATACTTGTTGTCAATGGGGCTAGACGTCATACTTGTTGTCCATAGGGACTAGACGTCATACTTGTTGTCCATAGGGACTAGACGTCATACTTGTTGTCCATAGAGACTAGACGTCATACTTGTTGTCCATAGGGACTAGACGTCATACTTGTTGTCCATAGGGACTAGACTTCATACTTGTTGTCCATAGGGACTAGACGTCATACTTGTTGTCCTTAGGGACTAGACGTCATACTTACAGAGAGCCTTGAATACTTCAATTAACCGTACAGCCTGGAGAATCAAAAGTCAGCTCCAGACGCCACCATTGTTTTGGCTGCGAAAGGGACGAGTTGACTTTTCAGGCGGTTCCTTGGTTCATGTTTTACTCGTAAATATTTAGATTTGTCTGCGCCACGGTTGTTTACAACTCTTGTACCTGGCTTTGTTTACTTTGGGAAAGTTCCAAAAATTAATTTTATTCAGTCGCGTTCATTTTTCCCCAGCTCGAGGGTTGTTATGAAAACTAGGCTGTTCTCTGTAGCCCCGCTGTCTTCTACCTGCATGTCTTGCTTATAAGCACAGCTTTCAGCGGACAGCTTGAACATAAACATAGCGCCAAACTCGTCATCTTCCTTCAATTATACCGAATGTTGAGGTTAATGAGAGGGCTTCTTGTGCAGGCAAATGTTCGTGTAACTGATAATGTCATGTTCTATTTCACTAGTTTACGCTGTAATCAATGATGGGGTGTACTCAACCTCAACCCTGGCTAGTAGTGGCGTGGCTAGCTTTGTGGTTAAGGGAAGCAAATAGATTAAATAAGACTTGTCTGGAACAAAGGTTCAGGGCGCAAAGTGGGTCAAATTGTACGATAATAGAAGCAGACGTTGCAGTTTGCAAGTTAAATTATGAGACATTTAGATTGGCCATCTTTCTTCCTCGTTGCATTTCCTTCCCAGAGAAATCATTAACTTGCACCGCTGTGTTGGGGAGCCAATGAAATATCTACACGTTCCCCAGAACTACAGGTAAGTTACTGACTGGCTGTGCTGGTTACCCAATTCAGTCACGTATCTGCTACCACAACGATCGACACATCCCTGTGCTGGTGACCCAGTGGATTTTCGACTCTATCACCGTGGCTATCAATACGGTACTCTGCGGTGACTCACTGCATTGTCAATTCTGCCACCACAAATATTGATATTGTACTGTGTTGGATTTGCTTGAGAAAATTCCGTTTCTTTCAATATGCCAGATTGTACAAGGAATGCTGGGTGTTGGCAGTAGACACTGAAGTAATAAGACATCATTTCATTTAGTGAGTTGCGTTGCAGTGCTTCGCCAAGAGTGGCTCAGTACATCCGACTTCAACAAGCATTTTATTGGCTTTGCTTTCCCTAGCCTTTGAATGTCCCCAGTCTAACCACAAGACAGCATGTTTGTGTTCGTCTGACTCCTATCCTTGACGTGTCCGATATAGGAGACCTTACCAGTAGTTACGCTTTCGATGGCATAGCTCTTGGGGTCATTGGAACAGCAAGTCCCACAACCACATCAAGTTTTGATACACAACGGAGAGAGAGGTAATAAGAGAAACACGTTAAGAAATATTCACCAGCCAGTTTAGTTGGCAACGAGAACGAATGACATGTCAGAAAACAAAAAATAGCAAGATATAGACACAACAGAAGCTCTCAATGTTTCTTGTGTATGTCGTATTTTCTGTATATACGTTACGTCTTTCTTCCTACCCACTATGCATGCTGATCAATAATTGTTAACGTATTTCCATGCTTCCAAGATTGCTGCTTCTCTCCCACCCACCTTGTCATCTGCTGCCAAATGTCTATAGTTTTGCTTCATGTAAAGTGTAATGTACTCGTAACTTGGCTGAATGTGTTTCCATAGCTGTTGGCGGCTAATTGGCATCTATGCTTCTATGCTTTTGAATATTAAGTGCCCCCCCCCCCCCGATGTGTCTCCACCTTGCCGTGTGGGTGGGGGGGGGGGGGGGGGCTTGCATGTCCCAATGACCTCAAGAGCTTGCCGACGGAAGCACAACAATGTGTCGGACAGGACTTGGGTTATGGATCAGACCAAGAGAGACACAACCTGCTGTTCTGCAGATAGACTGGGGATAGCAGTCAAAAGTTCAAATCAGGCGCACGAAGGCAGTAATTCTTGGTCCGGACACATACTCTAAGACTCTCAGCTGAGGGATATGGCTGAACGCCTCTAAGCCATAAACCCTCGAATGTGAGAACCGGGCCGATACTCACTTACTGCAAAATGGAGGTGAGATGCTGAGCAGGCTGTATGCTTAGCTGATGCATGGAGGTAGGGTGCTGAGCCGGCAGCACCTCGAGAGCGGTACTTAAGGTGGCAAAGCGATGCAGTCGCACGAAGTGGTTACGATGAAAGTCTGTATCTATACTCTTAGAGTGAGCGTAGTCAAAGGTGGAAAAACGTCTCAAAAACACGAAATAGAACGCTTGGCTAGCGAATCCATTACGTGGAAGTCTGAAGTGAAAGCTTGATGAGTGGATGTCGTCCACAGACTGTCCGTCCCTGGTTTGTGTGGGGAGCGACCAGTGGCAAAACGAAATGCCCAATACATGAAAGTGAGGAATTAAAGCAGCCACGAGCTGGATGTGGCATTTCCTCGGGTGAGCACAGTCTCAGGGCACTATATGCCGGCTCTGCAATTATGGAAGCCTCCTTGGATAGCGGGGAATGCCCATTGTCTGTCCCTGCCTTCCCTTGCGGGATGACCATGATGTCTTTGGCCGTTCTACCTTGACCAGCTGAGATGTGAGCGACACCACACACAAAATGTCTCTCGAAACCTCCAGGACGGTTAACATGACCAAAAACGCCCGACGAAGTCGGAAGTGCAGGCCTAAGGGTGGCAAATTAAAACTGGCACAACGCAAAAACGTCCGAGTGAAATGTCCCACGTGCCCGGAACAGCTCTGACTAGCTAGTTTTCCTATTGTCATTGTGTCCGGAACAGCTCTGATTAAATAGTGTTCCGAATGCCCGTCGGGCCCGGAACAGCTCTGACTATATATGTCTTCCGGGGATAACGAATAGCACATGTCCGAATCGAAAGCTCGCTGAGTGGATACTGTCTGCAGGCCAGCCTGGTTTGTGCGGTGAACGGCCCGTAGCAAACGAAATGCCCAATATATTGAAGTGAGGAATTAATTCAACCATGAGCAGGACATGGCGGATCACTCGGTGAGCTCAGCACCAGAGCACTGTGTCTGTGTATCGGCTGTGCAACTATGGAAGCCGTCTAAGTGAGGATCATGTGTGGTGTTGTGTCTGTTGGTGTCTAAGTGAGGATCGTGTGTGGTGTTGTGTCTGTTGGTGTCTAAGTGAGGATCGTGTGTGGTGTAGTGTCTGTTGGTGTCTAAGTGAGGATCGTGTGTGGTGTTGTGTCTGTTGATGTCTAAGTGAGGATCATGTGTGGTGTTGTGTCTGTTGGTATCTAAGTGAGGATCATGTATGGTGTTCTGTCTGTTGGTGTCTAGGTGAGGATCATGTGTGGTGTTGTGTCTGTTGGTGTCTAAGTGAGGATCATGTTTGGTGTTGTGTCTGTTGGTGTCTGGTACTGATCGTGTGTGGTGTTGTGTCTGTTGGTGTCTAAGTGAGGATCATGTGTAGTGTTGTATCTGTTGTTGTCTAATTGAGGATCATGCGTGGTGTTGTGTCTGTTGGTGTCTGGTACTGATCGTGTGTGGTGTTGTGTCTGTTGGTGTCTAGGTGAGGATCATGTGTGGTGTTGTGTCTGTTGGTGTCTAAGTGAGGATCATGTGTGGTGTTGTGTCTGTTGGTGTCTAAGTGAGGATCATGTGTGGTGTTCTGTCTGTTGGTGTCTAAGTGAGGATCATGTGTGGTGTTGTGTCTGTTGGTGTCTGGTGCTGATCGTGTGTGGTGTTGTGTCTGTTGGTGTCTAAGTGAGGATCATGTTTGGTGTTGTGTCTGTTGGTGTCTGGTACTGATCGTGTATGGTGTTGTGTCTGTTGGTGTCTAAGTGAGGATCATGTGTAGTGTTGTATCTGTTGTTGTCTAATTGAGGATCATGCGTGGTGTTGTGTCTGTTGGTGTCTGGTACTGATCGTGTGTGGTGTTGTGTCTGTTGGTGTCTACGTGAGGATCATGTGTGGTGTTGTGTCTGTTGGTGTCTAAGTGAGGATCATGTGTGGTGTTGTGTCTGTTGGTGTCTAAGTGAGGATCATGTGTGGTGTTCTGTCTGTTGGTGTCTAAGTGAGGATCATGTGTGGTGTTGTGTCTGTTGGTGTCTGGTGCTGATCGTGTGTGGTGTTGTGTCTGTTGGTGTCTAAGTGAGGATCATGTTTGGTGTTGTGTCTGTTGATGTCTGGTGCTGATCGTGTGTGGTGTTGTGTCTGTTGGTGTCTAAGTGAGGATCATGTGTGGTGTTGTGTCTGTTGATGTCTGGTGCTGATCGTGTGTGGTGTTGTGTCTGTTGGTGTCTAAGTGAGGATCATGTGTGGTGTTGTGTCTGTTGATGACTGGTGCTGATCGTGTGTGGTGTTGTGTCTGTTGGTGTCTAAGTGAGGATCATGTGTGGTGTTGTGTATGTTGGTGTCTAAGTGAGGATCATGTGTGGTGTTGTGTCTGTTGGTGTCTAAGTGAGGATCATGTGTGGTGTTGTGTCTGTTGGTGTCTGGTGCTGATCGTGTGTGGTGTTGTGTCTGTTGGTGTATGGGTGCTGTAGTATGTAATGTCCTATTTGATTATATTTTTCTGGATTTACCTCTAAGGATTACTAAGCACAAAGAAGGAGATGCGGGAGGTGCCGGGAGGTGCGGATTTAGAGCAATCCACCTCGGTCTCGTTTAGGGCTTGGGTTGTCGTTAGGGTTAGGGGTTAGGGTTAGGGGTTAGGTGTTAGGTTAGCGTAAGGGGATAGGGTTGAGGTTAGGGTTAGGGTTTGTGTCCGCTCTGTTCGTCCCTTTCGGGGTATAATGCATGAATGTCACCTTGTAGTGACCACTTGACCGGTCATCGAGAACTGACTACTAGTCCGGACATCGTGATCTGATCACTAGTCCAATTATCGAGAGAAGATTAGGGTTAAGGTTATTGTTAGTAGTGATGTTAGGGTTACGGGTTAGAGATAGGTTTGGTGTTAGGGTTTGAAGGTAGGGTTAGGGTTGTTGTTAGGGTTAGGGGTTAGGGTTAGGGGTTAGGGTTAGGGTTAGGGGTTAGGGTTAGGGGTTAGGGTTAGGGATAGGGGTTAGTGTTAGGGCTAGAGGTTAGGGTTAGGGTTAGTGGTTAGGGTTAGGGGTTAGGGGTTATAGTTAGGGTTATTATTAGGGTTAGTGTTTTTATCCGCTATGTGCATCCAAGTCGTGGTATAATGCATCACCAAGTAAGGGTGACCTCCTCAAAGTGTCCTCTTGACTGGTCTTTGAGAACTGATCACTAGGCCGAGTATCAAGTCGTAGTAAATACGGACAACCGTCTTCACCCTTGTACCTACGTGTAACAAAATATAACATAACGTAACATTCAGAATATGAAATACTTATAACTACAATATCTTGTGCAAAAAAAAACCTACTCATCCGCATAGTGATTAATCCAGAGGCTCTATCTGTACCGTTATGAACGAGTCGGGTTATTAGTATTCCTGATATATCCACCATTGCAAATAGTTCGCGATATTAATAAAAGTCATATACATGTCAGTAGGGTATTAAGGCCTTAACACCTATTGTCGGGACATCCACAAAAAAGCAATAGCACTACTCTGGTTTCTTCTCATAATTGCCGGTAGGGGCTTATAGAGCCAGTGTATGTGTCCTTAATCAGTTAAAACAGGCGGTATGAGTGGAAGATATCACAATCAGTATCATCATGTGCCACACCGATCTTAAATCGCAGTATTTCTTTAGTGTTGTGACTTTGAAAATGATAGTGGCTTGAGAAAGTATGGCTTAGTATGATATTGGGGTGTATATAAATCGACCAATATGTCAAGTTGATACATATCACCCCTGTCACCGCATCGTAGCTGTGTTGTGAAATGTCTCCTATTACATTCGGGAGTGAAAGTAACCAAACATATCAACGCAATAGTCATGCCTCTATGTATCTGTATTGCAAATTTGTCTAGAATGGTCCGTTAGGAAAGTATCGTGTATCTATCTGTGTATACGGGTTTACCACTGCCTATAGCTGCTGTATGTAATATTATTATAAAGCGTCTGTTATGTATACTGTATCAGACAGTGTGTTGCCTTTCATAGCTGGTATAGTGTCTATATGTCTGTTATTCTGTGTGGTTTGGTCTAATGCCAGGTATTATTTGGAGGGATATTCATATGTCTAGTGAAAGTTATTACATTTTTGTCCTCAGAATCCACAATGCCACTGGCATTAGAGGCATTTCAACTTGTCTGCTCACTGACCTCGCTTTACAGTCATACAAAAGTACAGGTTCTATGTAGTACCTAAACACTCCTTTTTATTTCTCACTACAGTTGGCAACTTTATATTAGTCAGTATGTTTTCCAACTTGCAAAAGACAGCCTTCAACATAGCGATTCTTGTTCTAACTTTTTAAAGCCACCTCCCATCAGACATTGTTGTTTTTTCTTTTGTTCAACAATTTTCTTTCCTTGTAGTCTTTTGGCTAATAAATCGCAATTTTATTGCGCGCTTCACTTAATATACAGATATAGTTTAGGTGTAGGTATGGGTTAGGTATAGGACTATATCGAGCTTATAGCTTGTGATTTATTATTTTTAAATTTTAATTAAAATTTTATCACACAAATTTAACTTTCTCCATTACTAACACTGGTGTGTATCTTTGTCTCTAAAGAAAGAGTTTGTTGTGTTTGATGTATGCTCTATTTTCATTTAGATCTTTCAGTCGATCATCGTTGTTACTCTGGTAGCCCATGGAATGCAACTCATTCGTCTCAGGAACCCGATCTCTGTTGCTTTTTGTCGCCTGTTGTCCCTGGGGTGAGAGGAATCAACAAGCACATTTTTATAATTCTATATCATCAGCCTTGGAATCTAATTGATCTTTGTCTACACAATCCCTTCAGTCTCTGGATTGCTCTCTCTCTCTCTCTCTCTCTCTCTCTCTCTCTCTCTCTCTCTCTCTCTCTCTCTCTCTCTCTCTCTCTCTCTCTCTCTCTCTCTCTCTCTCTCTCTCTCTTCCTACCACGGGACAATACCCCTCTTCATATTCCTCCAGAACATATCCACACAACTCTGGCTTCTAACAAATGATAAAATACTTTAATAAAGAAAAGTGTCACGTGTGTGCAATGTATGTGTATAGACCTTCTGTAGTATAGTCTATTGTGTATGCGAGATGAGACCAGTTCGTTCAGGATCTTTCATCATAGTGCCCGACCATACCACAACACAACACAGCAAGTTCAGAGTGACCTCACCAAATGAAGCATCTCTCCGGCCAGGGGTCGACTCCTTCCAAGTGAACGTGGATAGTCTGGGTGCCTGGTTACTAATGTTGAATATGGCATAATAAAGTCCATAAGTTCGGAACACACGATGTACTTGATATGTCTATATAAATCCTGTGACCTAGGAACACTTTCACATAGCTCACACGACCGCAAAAAAAAAAAATAACTTCTGTCTAGTTGGACAATGTTACTGAATGATTCGCATCACTATTGCACCTCTCTACCTACAAATGGCATGGTCACTGGAGATGTTTACAGTTCCTTTCAAACAGTCGTTTTGGGCACTCAATCATTGACAAACTAGCATGTTTATGATGAACACTCTTTTCAGACGAGACCATGATTCCATGTGGAACGGTGTCCAATTGCAAAGGCCATTCAGCCGAACTGCACTCGGTGTGACCGCCACTGTCCACACCTCTGAGTTGTCCTTCAGTTCTAATATACAGTAGAACCTGTCGAAGAGAGAACACCCGGTGAGAGAAACCCGATTCAGACCTACTATATGTGAGTGTAGGCCAAAGGCCGTACTCAGATATTTATATCCTGATCAACCCAAAACTAAACTCTGGCATAAGGCAGAGGAGTTCATCACATTGGTTTGAGATGTGGTAGGAAAAGGAAAGACTAAAGGAAAGCGAAGAAACCCCAGTAGACACCCTACCGGAAGATCCTACCATTGACATTTCCTTTATCCCCCAAACCACCCTCAATCTCACTGAATATCATCCCACGACATTGGTCTTAACCTGCTGAGTTAAACGATATATCACTCAACCTAGTATAAGCAACGCATCAGCCTGCTGCTGCCGACACTCCTAAAATAAGTTTCCACAACGCCTCATCCCTACGCTCAATTCCAAGTATCTCCCAATTGTGCCTAGTCAATTGCCAGCCTAGTATTTTTGAGATGTTGTAAACGTCTCCCTAGTTGTCTCAGGGGATGTTACAACTGGACTTACTCGTTGTAAAGCCTCTGTCTGATCGATTCGATCTTGCATCTGTGCAGTAGATCTAGTTACTGCATTTACTACATTACAACGATCATTCTCATCACACATTGATGTTACATTCACACAATTACATGTATGTTCTGGCGTAGCCAGGTTGGTATTTGTACATTCATTTACAGGTGGTAATACATCATGAATGGTGATTGGTGATGAAGGTGAAATGGTAGTATCAATATTACAACTGACAGTTGATGTACTGCTGTCATGTGGTATGTCATTCACTTCAGGAAGGTTTCCAATGATAATATCGCAGCAAGGATTGGTTAATGCTGCGCATTTAACCTTTCCTGTAAGGAATGGTGTAGTTATATATGCCCATGCAAGTGGATATTTCTCTATGTTTCCTGAGAATGTCCTGCATGTGACATATTTACCACTATATTGTGATGGTAAAATGTAATCTCTCTTTACACCAATGAGAGTACTGCCGCTATCACGTAAAACTGTGGCAGCTCTACCATTAACATACCCCTGGTGGATGGTTAGTTTACCTTTGGAGTTTACTACAGAATTGGCCTCCTCACTGGTAAAAGGTATAGAATGGCCGCATGTTAACACGCCATCCTCATGACATTGATCACAAATGGTACATTTTTCCTGATGGAACACCTCAATTGAATGTGCTGAATTTACTGGGTGATCTTGTACACTTTCATCTTCTGACGAAGAACTGTCAAACATGGCTGCATTAGCCTTTTTGGTCATTGACTTGCCTTTACAATCTGTACGCCAGTGGCAATAAGCTTTACAAAGGTAACATTTGGTAACTTTTCTGTAGTTCTTCCTTTCTTTATCTTGCTTAGAAATGTAATTATGCAAGTACGTAGTGTACCCAGGGTGTTGGTCGCACATATAATTCTCATTGTGTTTATAATCGCAATATTTGCACTGATACAATTTCTCTGCAGCTTGTTTATAAGGTCTTTGTTTGGTATTTGACCCTGCCTGATATTTGCCATATGTAGCTGCTGCTACAAAGTCTGTGCTGGTCAGACTACTAGAGAAACAATGCTTATTGGCTGCAAAATAACCAGAGCCACGACTTTCAATCTGTTGAACACTTTCACACTGACATTCTAACAAAAATTTAGAAAAGGGGGGTGGGAGAGATGCGATAATCTTATCTCTCAACATAAGATCAACTAATTTGTCATAAATTCCATTTACTTTGGCTGCTGACAGCCATTTAGAAAAAATATTTTGAATTTCTGAGATGTAATCAGAGAACGTGTGTGTTGGCTTAGGAGACAACTTCCTAAACTGTTCTCTATAACCTGATTCATCCAGTAGAAAATGTGACATAATTTTAGATTTAATGTAAAGATAATCTTCTTTCAGGTCATTTGGGATCGACTCTATGACTTTAAGAGGTTCCCCAGAAAGACTTCTTACATATACTATCCCCCATTCAGGTTTTGGGATTTTGTAATGATCCATAACAAATTCAAAGTTTTGGGTAAATGCTGCTATGCAATCACCTGTGTTGTAACTTCTGATCAGACCTTGGTACTTCTTATGAGGTTGATCTTTGTCTGTTTCTTTATTCACTTTATCTTTAGAACATTCAGCTTTTAGCTGTTCAATTTTCAGTTGTATTTCTTGCTCTTCTCTTTACTTTGGGCTAAGATCTCAGATTGCCTCACTGCAGCTTCTGATTGTTTTAGAGCAGCTTCTGATTGTGCTTGTTGAAGCTTTAGAGCAGCTTCTGATTGTGCTTGTTGAAGCTTTAAAGCAGCTTCTGAGTCCTTTAGAGCAGCTTCTGTTTGTGCCTGCTGAAGCTTTAAAGCAGCTTCTGATTCTGCCTCTTTCATTTTCAACGCCCTTTCAGCAGCTCTATCATTACGCTCAATCATCTGCTCTTGTTTCGCAAGATATTCTGCATATTTACTTTCACTCCATGTTCTCAATCCCTCACCAGACATATTCATTTTTAAACCCATTTCAATGAAATCGTTTAAAGAAGACATGATGAACAATAGATATGATGGAATAAATATAAACAAAATTACTTATGATGTTAGTAAGTTACAAATATTTATAGCACAGTTAATGTCTAAAGCCAGACTAACGAAAGTATAAAGAGAGATGAAAAAAAATTTATACTCAAGTAATCCTTGGGTAATGTGCTGTTCAGTGGTGCTCGAAATCACACTGGAACGTCTTTCGGGTTGACGCACAAAAATTTTTTGAAGTTCACCAGACTCAGGTAAAGTTGACATAAAAACCCTGTACTTTTTAAACTAAACGACATTAGAACGTTTGTAAATGTATGGTGTGTGTAATGTCACTGAAGTCTGTAAAGGTTTGTATGCTGTCAAGTATTATTGTTAGTCGTTACCACAATCAACAACTTTCACGCTCACACTAACCCTACTCAATGACATTCAAGGGCACGGCCGCCATTTTGGATTTTAGGTACAAAATTTGTTGAATTTACTGATAAGTCTGAAGACGCCTCGGTTGGCTTCAAATAATATCTTCACACTTATAATTTAATTAAATCAACTCTATTTAATCGTTACTTTACCTTAATCTATGACTTGCGCACTTCTATAGCCATTTTCACATTCGCTTCAAACTCGGACAAAAAATTTACAAGTTCGCATTTGGTTCAAAACCCGGACGAAAGCCACCACATTCGCACTTGTCAGAGTCTTGCGTAGAGCAAGAATAGTGGCTCGTTTTCTGGCAAGTGTGAAGCAATATCAAACTATCAAATCACACGAAGTGAATATCCGAAAGTATTATTCACACGCTTTATTTACGCGCTGCATTTATTATCGCACAAACATCGCGCAATGACAATCCATAGCAATTATTACGGCATGAACAATATCACTACAATACATAATAATACATGCAAGCAATAAGCATCTCACTTACACGTCAAACTATTCAAGCGTTCGAATCAATCTCCCACTGTCGTACAGGCTAGCTCTCAATGCAGATTCAAACACTTCTCGCATACCCATGCGACCTGTCCGTTCCAAACACCTAAACCCGTCTGTCAGTTCTGACGTTCTACACGCTACACGCCAGTCGGCGCTCACGTCAGCTAGTGTGACCCCTGCAAGGTTCACGGGTTGTACTGCTGCCCAGCGGTCGTTTACGCTTCGCTCAATTGCTGTGCTTGGCTGCTTATCCGGGCGTCGTCGAAGACGCCACGTTCTCTCTGCAGTGTTTAACATCACTCAGGGTTGCGTGTTGTTATGTTGTCTGGCGTTGGTACAGACAACGCGTCGCAACCTCGGATGTGAGACCTTGACACTAATCTCTATATATTTAATACCTTATGTAATCTAGTCCTGTCCAGATTGAAACCACAATTCATATTATGAGCAAATGTCCGTCGACTTCAATCGACACGGGACACAGTAGATTCTTTTCCAAATTGGAACAGGAATAGCTTAACGCCCCATCTCGTTTTAATCCATTTGACACACTGATTGCAAACTGTTTCTCCACTGCCGAGAACTGTGCGTTTGAATGACGTAACTGACTTAGCCAGAAGCCAGGTGCAGAGAACCTCTCCTTCTCTCATTCTTCTGATCGTGGTAAACAGTATGCCGGCTGGTCCCCCTTTGATCCTGGTAATCCTTCTCCTGTCCTCAAAGACTTCTGGTCGGCGTTTGATCTGGGGAAACCTTTCCCAGCATCAAATAGTTGTGGCGGCCTAGAGACGGCGGTCTCCCGCAATTTATCATTCTGGTCGGCGTCTCTAGTAATTCCGTGACATTTTTTCAAGTTCTTTCTAGGGGTGATGGTCGATGACCATATTCGTTGTCTAGAATAGCGCCTAGTAGGTTAGAGGGCAGATTATTTATCTCCATTAGGTTGGAACATCTGCCTAGTCAGCAGAAAACCGGTTGGTCTGTAATCAAAGAGAAAGTTAGTGTTATTTGGTATGAAATGTTGAAAGTCGGTTAGAAGAGATGGTAGACTGTATTGAAAGGTTCGATAAGGCAGACGTGGTTTTAAGAAAGGCCGACTTCATAACAGACACTGTTGGTTGGTTGCAGACCTGCCGCTATTGTGGCTGTGAAATAACAAAGTGTGATAGAGGTGGACAAAGTAAGAAATGTTATGCTAGCTAGATTTCGAGAACACCCTTTGTATTTTTGAGAGATGGAACAATGGAAGGTTAGTGTAGCAGACATTGTGGTCGAGAAAGTTGAAGATGTCAGCCATGGGAAATGGATCTTTGCTGACGAATAATTAGATGATATCGAAACTACCCCAGGTGGAGCCACAGACTGCAATGCCATAAATGTTGTTATGACTGTTTCATTAGAGCTCATGTACAACGAAGGTTTGGAGTTCTTGGTGGTGTGATATGGAAAAGTTGTGAAGCTATCTATGAAAGACAGAGACACTTGTGGAGAGATGAGTGATTAGTCTGTATATGTGCTCCTTTAGCAGAAATGCTGCAATGGTAAGTTGAAGCTTTTTGGTAATGTGAAAGAGGGAAAGTGCTGACGTTATTGATTATGTATTGGGAAATGTCTTTTCAGATAAAAGTTCAAGACACGTTTGACATAACTAATTTGGGTAACACATTTTTCCTAGTTTGGTCGACACATTTCTTACTTGTCCATACCTATTTCTTAGTTTGGCTGACATATTTTCATAGTTTTTATCACTTTGGACGACATATTTATAAGTTTGATTGAAATATGTCTTTACTTGGTCAATATTTTTTTGCATTTGAATAACAAAGTTTCCTACGTTTCATACGTTTGGACGAGATATTTATAAGTTTGGTCAACATTTGAGTTGCTTTGGCTAATATTTTGTCCTAGTTTTTATAAGTTCTGTCGGGATATTTCTGTATGTGGCCATTTGTTCCCATTTGGCTAACAAATTTTCCTACTTTTTATAAGTTTGGATGAGATATTTATAAATTTGGTTGAAATATTTCTTTATTTGGCTAACACGTTTTCTACTCTGATCGACATTTTTCTCAATTTTATTTAATAATTTTCTTCATTTGGTTAACACCTTTTCCTTTCTTTTTTTATTTTTATATAAGTTTGGTTGAGAAATGTCTTAATTCTGTGATATTTGTACATACTTTTTATAAACTTGGTCGAGACATTTCTCTACTTGGTCAACATTTTTCACCTTTAGCTAACAAATTTTCCTACATTTTATAAGTTTGGATGCGATATTTCTTTACGTGGCCACTATTTTTCATCTTTGGCTAACAAATTTTCCTACATAGGTCGACATATTTTCCAGCTTTTGTTAAGTTTGGTCGAGATATTTCGCAAATTTGGCCAATATGTTTCCTAATTTGAGTAACACATTTTTTTATATCGATCGACATCTTTATAAGTTTGGATGATGTATTTATAATTTGGATGACATATTTCTTACTTTGGCAACCGCTTTTAATAGTTTCGCTACCATTTTTCCTACTGTTTTATAAGTTTGGTTGAGATATTTTGTATTTTGGCCAACATTTTTCCTAAGTTAGGTAACACATTATCTTAAATCGGTTGACATATTTATAAGTTTGTGCATCGTTTTGCCTATTGTATTACTTTGGTCGACATATTTCTTGATTTTGCTAGCACATTTTCTTACTTGTTATAAGTCCGGATATGATATTTATTTACTTCTCCAATATTTTTCCTATATGGTAACATTTTTCCTAATTTGGGTAATACATTGTCTTATATCAATCGACATATTTATAAGTGTGTCCATCGTTTTGCCAATTGTATTACTTTGGTCGATATATTTCCTATTTTACTAGCAAATTTTCTTAACTTGTTATAAGTTTGCATGAGATATTTCTTTACTTGCCCAATATTTTTTACCTTTAGCTAACAAATATTCACACATTTTATACGTTTGGACCAGACATCTTAAGTTTGACATATATTTTTTCTATATGGCCAACATGACTTCCTATTTGGCCAATATTTTTCACATTTGACTAACAATTTTCTTACTTTTTATAAGTTTGATCGAGATATTTCCTATGTCTGTTACGATTTTTAATTAGTAAGGTTACCATTTTTCCTACTTTTTATAATGTTGGTTGAGATGTTTCTTATTTTGGCCAATAGTTTTGTCAGTTTGGCTAACAATTTTTCTACATGTTATAAGTTGGTCGAGATATTTCTGTATTTGGCCAACATTTTTATTAGATTGGCTAGCATTTTTTCCCCCTACTTTTTACAAGCTTGGTTGATGTGAGGATTTTGGTGAAAATGTACAAGGCCCCCTCGTAGTGAGGTCTGTATAAATATATCCATAGTTGATAGATAAGGGATTGATATAGCACGTTATCCAGGGCATCACTAATAAGATGAAATCATTCCCGCGCTGCCCTCAAGAGGAACAATATAGTTTTTGGCTCGAAACCCCCACTGTGCCAATCTCAGACAAAGTTGAGTTGATACACAGAATTTATAGAATGACAGGTTCCTCTATAAGACATATAGATATATATATAGATATAGATCCTGGCAATTTGCCACAGCAACGGAGGAACAGGTTCCCTCCCCAATATTGTTAACTGTATGCTTTCTGCCAACCTCATGTGGATCTAACATTAATTCTGTATCACAAGTGACACTAGACAATTTGACAATTGGACTATTGGACTCAACAATAGATGACCAAACATCAACAATGGAAGATACTTCACATAGTTGCACAAAACATCCACAAGAGTTGCACTCAACAAAGGTTGGACAAGACATTCACAATATGTTCCCACAACAAAAGCTGGACCAGACATTCACAATGAAAGGGTCTCACCATAACTGGACAAGACATTCACAATTAACTGTTCCCACAACAAAGGGACAGAACACTTACAATGGAATAGTCTCAACAACAGCTTTTAACCTCCCTTTCCTTTATTTGGGACTAGTGGGGTCTAGTGAAGACCCAGGTTCCATATGGTATATCATACATTTCAATTTTCCATATATGCATGTATATACTCAAGTGACAACACCCAGATTCCTCCCCAAACAACCCACAGATTCCCAACCCAAAAAAAGAACAACATCTCTCCTCCAACTCACAGTTCACACATATCTCCAAAACCTTCTCCTTCGCTACTAACTGATCTACTAGAAGTATATTTCTTCATTTGTACCCTGAGGAAAAGAAAGTCACAAGTACTGGGCAATACACAAGTAAAACTAGTTATTGTCCTTGATAATCCTGACGCACCAGTGGCGGTGTTAGGTAAGGTCTCATGTAGTAGACTAGACACCTGATGTAATCTCCCAAACAAGTAACTCTCCTCCAGTGAAGCAATCTCTGAAGAAATACTTTTATACAGGAACTCTGGTAATGACTAGACTGTGGAGCTGACACCTGGGGTCAATCCATAAGGTGAGTTCCACTCCTCCTGCTATGGGAAGGTAAAGCTCCGTTCGTGTATTCACAAAGTTCTGGATTACACCCAGTGGTAAATAAAGATTCAGCATTCTACAATAACAGTCCATCACACCAACCGTTCAAAATGGGATTAAATCCAAGCTAGCTATTTCTGGACTGCATCTAATGTCCAAGCTGAAAATTGGGATAAAGATTGACACTCCTTATTGGACTGCACCAAATATCCAAGTTGAAAATTGGGATAAAGATTGACTCTTTGCTCCTGAATAACCCTCAGCTATAAATTGGGCTGAGGTAAACCAGTTCTGAGAAACATCAGCACTCCTGGATTCTAGAACAAGGTGAGAGTTCCATAGGGACACAGTGGTAACTTCCATGGGCCTGTTTGAGACAAACTGAAGTCAGGAGGTTCTGTGAAGAATACTGCATCACTTTCCTGCTCTTGTTGGCAGTGTACACACCTCCTGGGTTCATGATCATCCTGACCGATCATCACAGTTGACTCGGTACAAGCTATGTTGAAGATTTTGGCTGGTCAATCAGCCTATATATTCTGTGTAGGTACCTGGAGTTCTCTAAGGAGTCAAGGTTTGAGTCAGGGACTCCCGGTTGGGTGTCCTGAATAAAAAGGGCCTCTCCCTCCATTCCCTTCCTCTGTTGATGCAAACAAATAAAAAGAATTTGTATACATTTGTATGGAAATCAATTGTTATAAACAACAAACATATAGGAATATTCAGGAAAATGGGGAGAAGAGAATAGAGGGTGCTGTTCAAGCATCAATCCCCTCATATTGGTGATGGAGTGTATTCTACTCAGAGGACAGGGGGTGATATAGTTTCAATATTCACCCCATATTGGTGATAGACACTGAGATCTCTTGTAGAGTTGGGGACATCATTACACAATCAGCAGCATGACAAGGTACCTGTATAGATAGAATTCTCACCAGACTCAGACCACAAGAGACTTGGTCATTATGAGACAGACATCTTAATTTACTCTTCATGAGACAGGCCACATCAGACTGCATGATGAGACAGATACCCTGAGACAAGTGTCATGAGGTAGATTTCATGAGACACTCCTGCTGAATTAACATCCTGAGGCAGATATGAGACAGATGGGAGACAGGCATTCTTTACAACTGCAATAGGCAATATGTAATATAATGTGACAGATGGCACATTTGCATTGAATAATCCCATTGGTGGTATTAAGTTACATGGCTGTCTCATCTCATCCACACTCACACTGCACTGCCAATCCTCCCCTCTCTCAGACTAGACTCAATTCACAAGTGCTATCTTACATCACCAACACATCATTCGCTCCATCCCTATTGGGTACCATTAGTATATTTTCCACAGCAGGTGAGGCAATGATCATAATCAATATTCACATGTGAAACAATACACACATGAAAAACGTGTTATTCTCCCTGAAACATGTCCTGAGCCACCAGATCTATATTCAACAAACATAGCCACGGTTCAAACTTATATGGTCCTTTACTGAACGCAGTTCGAAAACCAATCAATGTTGCAAAAGAACAAGTGCCTCATTCAGAGAAAAAGGGCATTCAAGGCAAATCCCTAAGAGGGCCTTTGGCAATTCTCATGAACGAAAAATAGCCACCATCTACTCACAAGAATAGTGGCGGAAAAGCGCGTCCTGCAAACATATGAATATAATAAGGCGTCTTTCGTTTCATTGGAGATGGTACTCATAAAACACACATCTCACTCCTTCAAACAGTCTCAGCATTTACAGGGAAAAGATTACATGTTACATCACACAATTCTGACCACAGAGGTGATAAGACGTAGACTCTCAATAGGATTACTACAGTCAATCCAGAGTGTGCGATGATATGCTTTCACAGGGAAGTTCTATGAAGCAAAATAATGCAGATAGGCTCTGAGAGTGATATATTGACATCAGGCATACCGCATAATTTCCATAGCATATGAATGATAGGCACAGTCAGGAAGTATCAGTGATTTGCATACGCCAGCCTGACAGTAATCACATTCAGCACAAACCTCTCAATGAAGCATTCATTTAATGTTTACATTTCTCATACCCATACCCTGTTAGTCTTCTACTTCACTAGTCATAGCCACAACATTTTAAAATGGTTTAAGGCGTACCTGAGACAGAGGAAATTACTTAGGGCGGAAAATAACACCACATCTTGTAAACAAGACCAGTCCTGATGGATTCAAAACTACAACTGTTAGGCTATAGGTCCTGTCTGACCCAGAAAGATAACATTCCTAGCCTAGCCTAGTCTAGCATTAACCAATCAAATAGCTTTCGCCTTTGGTGTACCCTGCACCTTTTCTCGAACATTCTATCTAAAAATAACTATGCTATCAGGAGGGACTCCGTTAACAATTATAAAGTGTTTGAGAAATGTATTTGGGACTGTGAATGTGGATGAATGACACTATTCTGTGAAGTTTAGATATTTCTTATTTTGACCACGAGTTTTATAAGTTTGGCTAACAAATTCTCCTATATTTTATAAGTTTGGTCGATATATTTCTGCATTTGGTCCAACATTTTTAATAATTTGGCTAACATGTTTTCTTACTTGACTGTTGTAGTGATACATAGAATCTGTACTTTTCTCTGGATGGGAAAAGTGGTAATGAGCTCCACATTGAAAAACATATATTGGCATTGGAAATGGGTTTCTGGGGAAAGATGCAAAGACCCCTTTTGGCAGACAGAAGAGTTAATGAAAGTGTAAATGTCTGCTCTGAGACGAAATAACTTCGCTGGTCAGGACAGTAGACACGTGATTTGTCATGTTATATGAGATGCCTAAGATTGAGCAGGGGAAGCTTGTTGGGTTCACAAGTAATATTATGAAAGTGATAAAAAGAGCTAAACATTCGTCGGTGTATGACCCGCCAGCTGTTAAGTAAAAGGTACGCCTTCTCCGACTGGCATCGGTGCTCACATCTCTCCTCTATGTCTATGAGAAAGGGTTAGTCGAACAATGTGATGACTTAGTTATAGTTTCGTATACTATATTCGAAACTGCCTTGTGGTGTATAGAGGTCTTGGTAGTAGTAGTTTCAAGTTCTTTGCTGTTACTTGGTGTCCCTAGGACAACTCGGACATAGAAAAGCTGAGAGAAGTAAGAATATTTTAAACTTCCGACGCCCTGTTGACGAGGGGGCAGAATCGCTCCCTTTCATGGTGGTCATCACAAGTTAGGTCCCCTGGTTCGACAGCCAACAGAACACCGTTTTTTTCTGTAGTATCCCTCTTAACCGTGTGTCTAGGTTGTACCCTTGCGTGACAGCATGCAACGCCATCTTTGACCGGATGTAACCATTACCCACTCGTCCCTAT
Organism: Cepaea nemoralis; assembly: GCA_014155875.1. NCBI lineage: Eukaryota > Metazoa > Mollusca > Gastropoda > Stylommatophora > Helicidae > Cepaea > Cepaea nemoralis. The sequence continues at coordinate 80,913 of JACEFZ010000328.1, read as the reverse complement.
ACATTGTGGTAATACATGTCTATCTTGTGAGATCTTGGTTTACTTCTACCACACTAATACATACCAGTAGAGACATGGAGCTTGTAATGGGGAAACAGCAGCCGTGAGATTACAAGGAAAGAAATTGTTAAACAAAAGAAAAAAACAACAATGTCTGATGGGAGGTGGCTTTAAAGGGTTAGAACAAGAATCGCTATGATGAAGATTGTCTTTTGCAAGTTGGCAAACATACTGACTAATATAAAGTTTCAACCGTAATAAGAAATAAAATGAGTGTTTAAGTATTACATAGAACCTGTACTTCTGTATGGCTGTGAAGCGAGGTCAGTAAGCAGACAAGTTGAAATGCCTCTAATGCCAGTGGCGTTGTGGATTCTGAGAGGGAAAATGTAATAACTTTCACTAGACATATGAATATCCCTCCAAATAATACCTGGCATTAGACCAAACCACACAGCATAACAGACACATATACACTATACCAGCTATGAAAGGCAACACACTGTCTGAAACAGTATACATAACAGACGCCTTACAATAATATTACACATAGCTATAAGCAGTGGTAAACCCGTATACACAGATACACGATACTTTCCTAACGGACAACACTAGACAAAGTCGCAATACATATACACAGAGGCATGACTATTGCGTTGATATGAAATATTTTTTGGTTGCTTTCACACCCGGATGTAATAGGAGACATTTCACAACACAGCTACGATGCGGTGACAGGGGTGATATGTATCATCTTGACAAATTATTCTATCTATATACACCCCCAATAACATACTACACCATAGTTTTTCAAGCCACACGCGTTTTCAAAGTCACAAGACTAGCGAAATACTGCGATTTAAGATCGGTGTGGCACATGATGATACTGATTGTGATATATTCTACTCATAACACCTGTTTTAACTGATTAAGGACACATACACTGAATCCATAAGCCACTACCGGCAATTATGAGTAGAAACCAGAGAAGTGCTATTGATTTTTTGTGGATGTCCCTACAATAGGTGTTAAGTGTCACAGAATACTGGAAGGCTGTCGACCCTACGATAAAAACAAAACAGAGATCGCCACCCTCGCCTTCGTGATTGAAGGATGTTGACCCTAAGATCAAAGAACAGAGATCGGCGATCAAACAGCTATCACTTGTTTGTTGTGAGATGGGGGCCGATAAACCACGATCACAACGCTTTGAACACCGAAGACAGAGTCACGATCAAGCAATATCACAACTCTTTGAAAGGGAAGACGGAGTCCCGAGAAAACACGATCGGAGGTCTTTTGAAGTACGGAAACGTATGTCCGTGATCCAGAGAAAAGAGTCGATATCAAAGGATAATCATTGATGTCCCGAAAAGATCGTTTATCACGGGAGATTTTCGGCATGTTGTTGTATGAAGATCAAAAGACAGGAGAAGTGAACAGGAGGCTACTTGGTGGAGTATACCAGTATAGTCCTACATAGCCAAAGTATAAATGGTCTGAATATACAATTTTAATTCAGTTTGCTACGAGGTCTACAACGAGAGGAAGTGTTGATCTATTCTTGGTCTAGTACAATAAAGGATTTACAATGTTCTGCGTTGGTTGAAAACAACGGGCATTTGTACTGGATGTGCATATGTATTCCCAATTCAGGCTGAGGATAGTAATTATAAGGTAGTAGTGATGTAGAGTAGAACTCGAGCATAGTGAATTTGCGTGTGTGACCGTAGTATCGAGTGTCGGCAGCATTTAGCTGAGGAGTAACTTAGTGGGTCGAGTAAGGTGTCAGGGCACTCGATAGAATAAGTACTATGACACGAGAAGATAGGCAGAAGGGGGGGGGAGAGATAAGGATAGGTCTATGTTAGGAGATTCTAGTAGAGGTGTTTACTGGGATGTCTGAGATTTTCTTTTACTTAGTCTTAAGTTATGTGAAGAACTCCTTTGTCTTATGTCAAAAGTCAGTTCTCTGAATATATAGAGGTTACTAACTGAGAACGGCCGTAAGCCTACTCTCACCTCTAATGAGTCTGAGTTAGGTTGATATCACCTGGTATTGTCTCTTCGACAGGTTCAAATTGAAATTGCAATAGCTACACTCCTGAGAAGAAGGAAATTACCATATTCTGGTGCAGTGATACCTAACATCAAGATTTGAGTCTTGTATCATAACTAAGGTCAGACAGTTCTTGAACTAAAGGAAACTTAGAATGCAGTCATGATAAGAGAGACTGACAGCATAATATTTTTCAAACAAACAAAGAACTGAATGCCATAATTGTTTACATGAACTATCATATGAATGGAAAGGCTGTAATGCCAGAACATTTTCCCAGCGTAACAGAACATTGCGTGAACTAAATGAAAGCAGTGTGTCGGTGATAAATTTCTAGACAGTGTTTGTGTTGTTCATTCATACATCGGCGATAGTACATTCAAGTGAATCGGATGTGTAGACATTACCTGGACTATAATAACTTTCATTTTCTTGGATGTATAAAACTGAAAGACACGACCTACAAAAATCACTCAGGGGTGAACATATTGTTTCAAAAGTTTTTTTTTCAGGAGATATTGTGAAGAAATCAACATCATTCAGAGAGACACTTCACTGGGTGAGCGCATTCCAGTTATGTGCTGTTGTGATATAACATGGCCGTTGCGTGATGAGAACTGTGGTGTGGATCCTAGACTGTCAATCTTGTCTCACTTACACGATAGAACACACCACAGATGTCTTTACACCTACACTATACACACCCATGACACATTTTATTCATTAAATAATTTTAGTATTTATTGGAGGACAGTGTTGTGTGGGTATGTTCTGGAGGAATGTGAAGAGGGGTATGGTCTTGTGGTAATAGAGAGAGAGATAGTGAATAAAAGACTGGAAAGGGGGTGTGTAGACTAGACAAAGGTCCGGCAATAGACCCAAAACTGAAAAAAGGGAAGTTTGAAGTGTGCTTGTTGATTCTACTGTCACCCCAGAGACGACAAGTGACATTAAGCCCGTAATCCCCTATTGATATGTATATGGACTTTTATTAACATCGCGAACTATTTGCAATGGTGGATCTATCAGGAATACTAATAACCCGACTCGTTCATAACGGTACAGATAAGCCCCTGGATTAACCAGTGTCAGCAACTTGCTTGCTACAGGTCTTGTCAGGACACCCCTACTTTTGCACCACACGAAATAACAACTCGTGTCATTTGCAAAAGGAATGCAATTTAGTTAGAGCTGACATTTTAATAGCTCTGCGAGCAGTATGCTTCATTAATATTACACAACATGAATGCAATGAAGTGGTGAGAAATGATGCTAGTAATCACAATCTACATCTACAGCCTAATATTTGACTACTGCCTAGAAATCTATAGCATTGGTCAAGAATACGTCTACTCTCTACCGTCTCCAGTCGGGTCTGTCCACACGCTACACATTGCGTGGACAAGCACGGACGCTGTCCCCTCCGTGCAATAGCTAGTCTTGCGTGCATGGAGTCCCAAGAACGCTGGTTCGTGAGCTCGAGTAACCGGGCACTTCACGGTTACTCGCAGGCCAAGCTTCCCAATGGCTTGGGGAAGCCCTCGCTCACTTGTACTACTTGCCCCCTGGGCTGACACTAATGTGTCCCCTTGTGACGCTATTTATAGCGCTGGTGTCTCTCCTGTCTGGTGTCTCCCTACTATACTTGTGTTAACTCTTATTACCTCTTTAAAGCCTTATTGGAGATTCTGACAGGCTCCCCTCCTCTCTGTGAAGTGTTACTTCCCTTTAACTCATGTTTGTAACACGCATGGTCACAAAGAGAAATTGGATGTCCAATTTTGTCAGATATCCAATAAGTTATACATCTCTCGTTTGGGGATAGAACAACTCTCTTCTTCCTTTACTCACACTGTTCTATCTTTTCACTCGGCTAATTAAGTAGCCCATGTATCAGTATAGTTGGTTCTATAGATATCTTTGGGAATTGTTTTGAACCGGATCCGTTGTCTTATGACTTCTGTCCTGGCTTCCGTCGTTTGACCTTATGTCTTTTGACTTTCACCCGTTGACTTCTGTCTCGACCTGTCCTCAAATTGCCCGAAATGACAACCCAAATACAAGTTGACTCTGTTATGAGTACAACACATGAGCATAAAATGTTCATGTTCCCATTAATATCCCCTCCAACTCATATACACACAGTTCTACTTTTCACCTTCTCGCTTCCGCTTGTGAAAAGCTATTTACAATGTTACATTAAGGGTTTTTTTTTAAAGAAGTTATTGTGTCCCCTGAATTTAAGTTGTTGTTCTTTGAACCAAATAGTGTGTGCAACTTTTATGTGTTTGTTTTCCTGTTTGTTTGCGTGTTTTCTAATAAACTACAGTGTACTTAACTTACTAACATGTGTCTGCGTTAGTGTACTACATGTGTGTGTTCCTTCGAGCGCTGTAAATCGGTTTATTGTGGTTACAAATGTTTGTTATTCTTATTTATGACCACAACTCCGCATTAAAAAGCTCAAAGTACATTCCCTATCTAATCTATTAAAGTATGGCAGTACCACACATAAAACTTGACAACACACTGGCTACACAGATGACACAGACAAGTCAAAATAAGACGTTTTTTTTTAAGCGGTGAAAAAATGTGCCGCTACCTTTCTCTCTGACTCACTTTCTTTCTATGTTTACTAATTTTCAAACTCTCTTCTCTCATTTATACTTCTCTCATACATCTTTCACTCGCTTTCATACTCTCCTTTTACTCAAACATTCACTCGTCATTAAAATATGTTTCATAGCATCAAATACATGAACATTACATATTTACAATAAATGATTGGCTGAATTATAACAGTATTCACGCCAAATGACTGTGCGTTTTGTTTGCACGTGTCCTGTCTATACAAAATATACACGGTTATGAGGATGGTTTGTCACGGATCCAGTAATAGTAATTTATATGATTTGGTGTGCTGTCCTACATTATCCCAAAGGGAAATAATCTAACTAATTAATTTCATTTAAGAGAATTGGGTTAACTACCTTAAAGTGTTATTTGTAAATAAGATGATATTAGTTCCTAAATGGTTGGGTTAATTTAGAAATGATATTTTAGATAAATGAATTTATAAATGATTATGATTATGCGGTGATAAACTTATGTACTATCTAACAATTGTATTTCTATTATCGGTGTTATATTAAATGGTTTATTAACTAAATGATGGTGATTTCTAACTACCACATGACATACATAAAGTTATATATGCATTTAAACTTCTTCTTCTTCGTTCATCCGGAGTGTTTTTTTCGGATGTGATTGCGTTGTGCCTGTTTACAGCAGAGCTGCGTTCTTGCGCCGTTAGGCCGACACATCCGACTTCCGCGGGCATTTGTTGACCGGGTTAACCTTCCCGGGGGTTTCTTAGGACATTTGACTCACTGTTGTGGTGTTATCCCCCATCCCAGCTGGTCCATATAGAACAGCCAAAGATCCTGGTCAGCCCTCAAGGGAAGGCAGGGGCAGACCATGGGCATTCCCCGTCATCCAAGGAGGCTTCCATACTTGCAGAGCCGATACATAGCGCTTTGGTACTGGGCTCACCCAAGGAATGGTCACGTCCTGCACATGGCTGCTTAGCCTCACTTCCGTATATTGGGCCTTCCGTTCACCATAGGCTGTTCTTCCGGAAACCAGAAGTATGCAGTCTGCAGATGACATCCACACAGTGAGCTTTCGATTCAGACTTTCCACGTAATGGATTTGCTATCCAAGCAATATTCCATTTCATGCCACTAGGACACTTTTCTACCTTTTTTTAAGCCCACACAGCAAGCTTTCGAATTGGACTTTCCACATAATGGATTTGCTATCCAAGCAATATTCCATTTCATGCCTCTGGGTCTTCATGCACCTTTAAATGTCAACCTGTATGTAGTTAAAGTAAGCTGCGGTCAACTTTAGCTTGTTGATATCTCCATAGAGCTTGTCCTCAAATGAAGCAGGTGTGGGCCAAAATATCTTTCTCTGTTCTGCATACGTTGGGCAATCCTGCAGCAAATGTTTTGCTGTCATTTTTCCAGTTCTACAATTACATTCATCGGTATCTCCTATCTTTAGTTTATTGAACAAGTGGTATTTCAGCCTGTTATGTCCTGTGCGGAGTCTGAAGATTGCTATTTGTTCTCTTCGGTCGAGTTTGTAATATGCACCATCCTTCTGATGGCCTGGATGCTCTGATTCCCATTTGGTTCTATAAATGCTTTTTATCAACCTCTTTGCCTCATTGTAGGTTATGTCTATGTCAGGCTGTGGTAGTCGTCCGCCCTCTTTTGCCAGTCTGTCAGCCTCTTCGTTTCCAGGTATACTGCAATGTGATGGGATCCACTGTATTACAACTTTTTTGGATTTCTGGCATAGACCATGGAGTGCTGCTCTTAGGTCAGTTAGTTCTGTGCTGTTATTGCTCTTCAGTATTGAGACAGCTGACTTTGCATCTGTGAAGATAGCTATTTGCTTCTCTTTATTTTCCTCCATCAGGAGCATTTCTGCTGCAGTTTTCAGAGCCTCTACCTCCGCTTTGAAGTTACTTGAAAATTTTCCAGTTGCCATTGAATGTGTTTTTTTTCACTCCATTTTTTAAATTTAGGAGAATTCCTCCTCCTCCATTCTCTATTGAATTTTTGGCTGATCCATCTGTATATGCATGGGTCCAATTCCTGCTTGGGTAATGTTCTTTTATGTAGTTTAGGCTTATTTCTCTTCTTTCGGTTTCATGCTGAGTGTTCTTTTTCTCAATACCAGGAATGTTTTCTATCATCTCAGGCAGTTGCTGCTGTCTCCAAGCTGGAAAGTTGTCTGCATTGTAAATGGGCTTGACTGTTGATATGTTAAGTATAGGATCAGCCCTAATCCTTCGTTTTGCAGTTTCTACAAAGTTGCTACGCTTCAGTCTTCCCTTTCCAAAACCATTAAATCTGTTGTATCTGGTGCATTCAGGAACATTGTTAAATGTATGACACTAGATAGGTGGTCAATAGTATCCACCCGAATCGACATTGGCTGAGATAGACGAAGTCCCAGTTCATGCGGCAGAGTGCTTACCAGGGCGTCTTCAATCCGAAGAAAATGAACCACAGCTATCCAGTAGAGAAGAGACAACATGGCCCAACTTTATCAGTGGGTAACTACCGTAGACCCCTGGTCCGGATTGCCCATGCTCCCTTCGAGAACGTTCAGGCTGTGAGGCACAACTTCTAGAGAGAACCGTCCTGGCACTCTGGACTCTGGTTCATGAAGGAGGTGACCCGTCCCTCTCAGTCGCAGTCAATTAGGGCGAGCCCGGAGTCACTGGCATCTCCACCAGGCTTATAAGTTATGGCGCGGACCTGAGAGAGAGATGTCCCAGTAGGAGGTCATGTCCAGCAGCCCGCTCTTCCCGCGGACCTCCCAGAGATGTATACTGGCAATACGCGCCGCCCTCGTGCTCTCTGTAATGATGATGTGAGCTGATGACTCTCGACCTGTCGTCAGTTCTGTCTGTAATGTCATGTACCCAGTAGGGTTAGGGTTAGGGGTTAGAGTACATAGAACATACTACAACACTTGGAACAATACAGGTGACGTACATAGATCATACTACAACAGATGGAACAATACAGGTGACGTACATAGAACATACTACAACACTTGGAACAATACAGGTGACATACATAGAACATACTACAACAGATGGAACAATACAGTTGACATACATAGAACATACTACAACAGATGGACCAATACAGGTGACATACATAGAACATACTACAACAGATGGGACAATACAGGTGACGTACTTAGAACATAATACAACAGATAGAACAATATAGGTGACGTACATAGAACATAATACAACAGATGCAGAGTGTTTGTACAGAAAATAGCAGAACAAGCAGCTAGCAGACATAAAACATAACACCATATATACAGGAAATGTAACAGTGAACACAGAACATACTTGCAGAAATACATAGAGCATTACATAGAACCTTCTTCTTCTTCTTCTTCTTCAGCATTCCGAGCCACTGAGGTTCTTTGCTGCAGATACAAGCCGTCTCTATTCGTCTCTTTGATTGACCTTCTCTTGCCAGTTGCTAATTCCAAGTGCCTGTAGGTCTGTAAGTATATTATCTCTCCACCGTTTCCTTGGTCTACCTCGGGGTCTACGCTTGGCAAGCGCACACAGCGAGATATGCCAGACAGGCTTGGGATTGACGGACAGTACGGACGGGTCTGAGAGAAACTCGTATGACTGAGGTGTCTGAATGCCGATTGCTTGTAAACCTTGTGAGAGGATAGGAGACTGTGTGGCTGTGGTATAGGTCTGTGAGTGCATCTATTGTATTGATTCATTGACTAATTGTATTGTTGTATAGACATTGTAATGGCGAGATGCCTGATCTGATTGTGTTGCGTGTGAAGTGTAAATAAAGTGTTTAACTTAGTGTTGCAGTGTGTCACGTCAAGTCATTCCGTGATTGTGTTTGTCTCACATGTGTTAGGTCACACGAGCCTTAATTACTGTTAAATTTAAGAACCTGACACTGGGATTGCACCAGCAACATTGTTGTTTGGACGACCAATCAAGGGACCACTTGAAGCTTTACTTCGTACTTGGACTGATGATCAAGTTGATGAGACAGTTGTGACTGCATCCACCTATGTGGCCGAGTTAAAACAACGTCTACAACATGGTTGGAAGTTAGCGACAGACAATCTACGGCAAGCTCGACGTAGAATTGCCAGCTACTACAACAAGAAAGCGAAGGATCGAGAATTGGAAGTTGGAGAAAAAGTGCTGTTACTTCTCCGAATTAGTCAGAATAAGTTGCAGATCGGCTGGAAAGGACCTTATGAAGTGACAGAGAAGATTTCTCGCACTAACTATAGGATTTCCATCAGAGGGAAACAGAAAATTTTTTCATATAAATCTCCTGAGGAAATATAATGAAAGGTCTACCACCGAGACAGCACATCTGATGGAGTTAGCAGTGGCTACGGAAGTAGACCATGGAACCACGATGGGTGTGGAGTACCCTCTGCAAGAAAAAGAAACTTATCGGGATGTGGACATCAGTCCTAAACTCACCCAGGATCAGCAGCAGAAGATTCAAGAACTCTTAGCTACTTATGCAGATGTACTTACTGACAAGCCAGGACTTACAGATTTGGCCGAGTTCGACATGAAGCTAATCGACCATACCCCTGTCCGAGTCAAAACTTACCCAGTTCCTTATGCAAAAGCGACTGCTTTAAAAGAAGAGATCCAGCAAATGCTTTCAACAGGAATCATCTCTCCATCTGAATCACCTTACAGTGCAAGTGTGGTTTTGCTGAGAAAACCCAATGGAGAACATAGGTTGTGCATCGATTATCGACAGCTCAATGCTATAACAGAGTTTCAGGCTGAACCTCTGCCTGATCAAAACCAACTCTTCACGAGTCTCAGCCGGGCCAAGTACTTCACTAAGATAGATCTCAGTAAGGGATATTATAAAATTCCTGTAAAACCAGAAGTTCGTCCATGGTTGGCCTTCAGTACCCGTGATGGTCACTATGAGATTAACGTTCTTCCCTTTGGTCTGAGTAATGCTCCCAGTGTCTTCACCAGAATGATGAGGAAACAACTCAAACCACTTAAACATCCAGCAATCAGCAACTTTATGGATGATATCCTGATTGCTGCTGAGACGTTTGAGGAACATTGTAAGGCCCTCCACCTTCTTTTCGTGTTATTTTTTCATGGCTGCGGTAATGATTTCCATTGTGCGCTCTACCTAGTATCTGCAGATGAGAATCTGCAGCTAATCATAAAAGTGTTGAATCGAACTCCAAATATCGTCTAATTATTTCCTTATACACTTTCTTTAGAGTTCTTTCATTTGCTTGGAGCACCACTGTGAGCTCTTGATTTCATAAGGAGTGCTTTTACATCTGTCCGCAGTTTGCACTGTGAATGCATGTTTAGATAATGGTGGCCAGCCGGTTGCTGAATTAGCTAGTTTTGCATTATGCAGTAATGTGTGTGAAGCTGCTACTTTTCTAGTGACTGCCGCTTCCATCAACGATGAACTGTAATTTTCGTGGCGGATTATTGTGTTAGCATTCTGGCAACTGCCTTATGCATGTACTTGCCTATGCGTGCTGTTGGTTTGTCGGTACTGCTGTCTGTTTCACTTTTCACATGGGACAGTGAGGTGCATTTTGTGTGATAATCACTGCAACAGGAATGGGGCATTATGGTGTGACCCTTTGCCGTGAAGTTGGAACCGCGACTAACTGACTATTCGTCAAATGTCTAATTTATCTATCCTTAAATGCATGTATGTCTGTATCTCTGGTTATTTGTTAGCAATTTGCTTAACTATGCCTTAGCCTGGGTTTATGAATTAATGTATGAATCTTCTTTCAAGCAACTTCACGACTGCTGCGTGTTTGAGGTTGATGTTGTGGCGATGTATTTCTCTAAACCAAGAACCGATAGGTAGAGATTGAGCACCCTCCTGTTACAGATGTAGGACAAGAAGATGAACACACCCTGAAGACCATTCAACCCAATGGCGATAATACGTAGATGATCAATATCCGTGGATTCAGAAATCACAGAAAGGATCCAGAAAATACCCGTCATGGATGATAGTTTAATATAGATGTATAGATTACTACGATCGTCTTTCCTAAACTCGCGAGTCTGCATTTTACGAACATTTTAGATTTGGATAATAGTGATCAAGAAAAATAAGAAGTTGAGTAGAAGTATCAAACTTAGAGGAGCAACAAGCGTGCTGACTAGTATGATTTGAGAGTCTATAAAGCATGATGTGTTTCCATATCCAATAAACTGTCCACCAGAGATGGTGTAGTTTGTTATGATAACTCCAGCAACCGTTAGACCAGGAATTACAGAACACGCAACTACTCGTCTGATCACATAGGTCATTTCTGAGTTGGCTGTAGATTGAATGCTCTGAGTTTTAGCAGAAAAGACACAAAACATATGGAAGCAACTAGTAAAGCACCAACAGAACATAGACAGCCATAAAAAGTGAATACCGACGGCGAGGATAGTACAAATTTTACTAGCTTCTGGAACGTGGGAAGTGGCCAGCAAGGATAACGGGGCCATTAAAAGGCTTAAACACAAGAATATTTTGTTCTTTCCGGCGATATTGCGCAGCACAGGGAACAATCAATCAATCAATCATGTGCCATGCCGGAAAGCGTGGGCGGTCATGACTCGCCATCCCACTCGATCACCAGTGTCGTGGATCAGCTCAGTGTTCCTGTCTCGTCCATGCCATGTGGCCAAGCCATCCAGGTATTTTCCTCTCGGTCTTACTCTTGGTCTGTTCCCCTCGATCTTGCCAGTTGTCACTAAGTTCTCCAACCCATTTCTTCTCATAACATGTCCAAATAATTTTGACTGTCTACGTCTAATTTCTCTAATCAGTCTACGATGTTCATTTGTCTCCTGTAGTACTTGGTCATTGGTTTTTCTGTCTGTCCATGGTATTCTTTGCATTTTCCTCAGAAACCACATTTCTGCAGCCATCAGATGCTTTTCAGCTTGACTGCTCATTGTCCAAGTTTCACATCCATACAAAAGAACAGGCTCTATGTATCCCCTCAACACTCTTTTTCTCGTTTCAATTGACATCTTTTTATTGGTCAGAATGTTTTTCATCTTGCTAAAGGCTACTTTCGCCATGGCGATTCTTGTTCTAATCTCTTCAAGGCATCTCCCATCAGATGTTATAACTGTTCCAAGATAATTGTACCGATTCACTTGTTGAAGAATATTTCCAGGAAATACGTTATTAATGTGATGGCTAAACAAATGATTGATGAAATGATGCATACCAAAGTTAATATATACAAAGCCATTTTAACCAAGCTATTGTTTATAATCTCGTCGCTAATTAAATTCTTAGTATTTAGCAATTCATGACATACTCTCATTGTCCCATCGTCATCTATCGACACCATGTTTAGTTCAGCTCTCTCAGAAAGAGTTACTCTGGCGTTCTTAAAGTATAAAGTAATGTTAGAGCTATGGGGTCCAGTTGTGAAGTTGTCCTGAAATAAATACTCAGTCTCATTAAACTGCACAAAAGCACAGTTCAGATGAGGCTCAATTATTATAGCTTTTTGTATATATTCTTCTTCAACGTTATAGAAACTTTTGGCACTAGAAGGTAAAGAAGATTTATATGAGCATATTCCTATGTCAGTATTGTTTTAGTTTGGTTCATTTCGCTTCCTGTGTAGGTACAACATGGGCATTAAGGTCAAAGTCGTGTTTGTGTCTGTATCAAGAGTTACGTTGTTTAGGATAAGTTCTCGTAAAATATATGTTTCAAATTGGTCTCGATCCATAAATTCAGTACCTGTAATAACACCATCGATGATGAACCAACTGATTTGAAACTCACGAGATAATTCATCAGTTCATGAGTTGCATTTTCTTTAGTTGGAAAAGAATCCCCTGATCTCGATCCATAAATTCAGTACCTATAATAACACCATCGATGATGAACCAACTGATTTGAAACTCACGAGATATATTCATCAGTTCATCAGTTGCATTTTCTTTAGTTGGAAAAGTATCCCCTGAGAATACACTGGTTAGCGTGATTCGAAAACTGAAATACATCATAATCTGCTCAATCATTGTGCTAAACAGTTTTACATATTTCCTATGCAAGTTTACAAGCTTTCTTGATGTCTTCGCTATTGGAATAGTAGGTATATAGTAGGTGTGCAATCTATATACCAAGCCACGTTTCAGACTGAACGCAGTGGAACACCTTCTGTTGGTTAGAATCTTGCCTGGGCTACATAGCAATGGCAACAACCTGTTGTCTGGGCTGGTCCAGTGTCTGTCTTGAGAACACTTCACAACATTGCGGTTATGCGATGTCACACCTCGTTTAGAGCCAAATTTTAATAAAACCGAAAATGGTAAGCGCATTTCAGATTTCCTTTCTTCAATGTTCATATCACATGTTTCTAGTTCCATTTGTACTTCAGGTTCAGCTACATCCGTAGGCATTTCATTTGTATCTATTTGCGTACTCGTATCAAAAAACCACTTTCCCGTTCTTATATACAGCAAATTTATCGTATCGAATACATTACATTGTTTGCAAGTTGGCATGTTGCACGCTGCACATTGTATATTTTTATACACTGTATGTTTCCCGTTTTTGAAAACTTGAACGCGGTTTGGAATACCAGAAATATCTGCACAAGCTTTGACAATGTACTCATCATATTCATCCCATTCACCGGTTACATTACATGTGTCCACAATTGTGTTGTCAAACCACAGACTGTCGCAGGAGTATGATTTTAGACCAGCTGGTGGCGTCTGAAAGGTGTAGCAATCAGAATCTGAAGCCAGACTGAGTCTAAGTAACTCTCCCGGAGTTCGTGACGGGTAAACTCCCATAAAGTCATCGCATTCCACTGATAGAGTCCAAGGTGTCAGCTGCAGAATAGAAAGCAACATATATGTATTTAGCTTGTGGGAAGTGTTGCATTAATCCTATTAGATGATGGTTAAGGCACACGCTAAGATTTACAATGGGTAGCACTTTTTCATGTTCTCTGTCTGAAACACACATTGGCGATTTTGACTCCCGACTCCCCTCTGTCAACATTGATCTACAAACAGGCAGACTGGTGATAGAAATACGGACAGACAGACATACAGCTTCTTCGACAGACAGACAGACAGACAGACAGACAGACAGACAGACAGACAGACAGACCGACCGACCGACCGGCCGACCGACCGACAGACAGACAGACAGACAGACAGACATACATAACAGACAGACAGACAGATCGAACGAACGAACGAACAAACTTTATTTTCAACGGGTTAAGAATTTGGCACGCAGGCCCATCTGATATTCTGCTGTCTTACATCATTTCATTCATACATCACTTATGAAGCTAATCTTAGACACCAACAGAACAATATGCATTAAAACGCACGTAAAATGTGCAATAATGTGCAATACATGACTCACTAAAACTAATTTTGACGTTGCAATTATAATTACTTATGGTAGTTGTACAGTACTATACATAAGGGGATATATATTATACTAGTTGTCATTTACAATAATAATAATTGATTTTAGGATTTTCATCAAAACGTGGCGTGTCCAACTGGAACAACGGCTACAGTTTAAGAATTATCCCAAGTCACCTTGGCGAAGACCTTGTCTCCAACTCAGTGACTTCTCAGCTGCATATTCAGCGCTTTTTACGCACTTAGGCGTAACTATACTTTACTATGCCGTGACTATTACATCGAGTCATGGCAGGGGGCTTGTGGTCTGTACTGAGATAGTTGGTTGCGACTGTATGTATAGAGATTGGTGATGTCTTTGATTTCTTGTGGAAGATTGTTCCACAACTGAGCGGCAGAGAACGCTAAGCTTGTTTCGTATACGTCTTACACATCTCCCACCCACCACATCTCCCCACCCACACATATATCCCCCATCCATCCCATAACCCACCAACAATCATCCATAACAATCAACATAACCCATAACAATCAACAATCAAGAGTACTGACTATTATAATTTGAGAGTCTATAAAGCATGTAGTTTCTCCATATCCAATAAACTGTCCCCCAGAGATGTTGTAGTTTGTTCTCATAACTCCAGCAACAGTTAGACCAGGAATTACAGAACACACAACTACTCGCCTGATCACGTAAGTCATTTCTGAGTCAGCTCCGAGTTTTAGCAGAAAAGACACAGAACATATGGAAGCAACAAACAAAGCACCAACAGAACATAGACAGCCATAAAAAGTGAGTACAGACGGTGAGGATAGTACAAAAGTGACTAGCTTCTGGGACGTGAGAAGTAGCCAGCAAGTATAACTGAGGCATTAAAAGGCTCAAACACAAGAATATGTTGTTCTTTCCGGCGATATTGCGCAGTACTGGGAACAGGAAATAGGTAATTAATGTCATTACTAGACAAATAATAGAAGAAATAAGACATATCAATGTTAGTAATACAAGGACATTGTTAGCAAGCTATTGTTGATAGTTTCATCGTAAATTATGTTCTTAGTATTTAGCAATTCATAACATATTCTCATTGTCCCATCTTCATCTATCGACACCATGTTTAGTTCAGTTCTGTCAGAAAAGGTCATTTCTGCGCCCTTAAAAAAACAACAACGTAATGCTGAGGCTGTGAGGCTTAATGTCACTTTGATTAAAATAATCAGCCTTATCAAACTGTACAAAAGCACAGTTCAGATGGTGCTCAATTATTATAGCATCTCGCTTGTCCTTCTCTGATAAGCCGTTAAATCCAAGACTAAAAGCTAACGAAGATTTGCGAGAAAATATGTTCTGATATGTTGACATGTAATTAGTTTGTCCCTGCTTCCCGAGTGGCCTTAACACGGGTATAAGCGTCAGTTTTGTGTCTTTGTCTACATCAACAGTTATGTTTTTCAGGATAAGCTGGCTTACAATGGATGTTTCCACTTCATCTCGACTGAGAGATTGCTTAGCGAGAATATAACCGTCAGCTGTGAATCAACTGATTAGGAACAGGAGTGATGTGTTCACGTGTCCTTCCGTTTTATTTTTCCAGATAGAAAACACTTTGTGAGAGAATACCCATGTAAGAGAGATTTGAAATGCATACCCGATACTCAATACACACCGCTCAATCAGATTCTTAAACAGTCTCAAATACGTCTGTTGAATATTTGAAACATAGTCTGCATTCACGATCATCTCTATGACAACAGTAGGCACATAGCAGGCGTTTATCTCATAAACCAAATCACGTATCTCACTGATAGCTGTGGAGCAGCTTCTGTTTGTGAGAATCTTGCCCAGGCTACACTGCATGGGCAAACATGTGTTGTCTGGGCTGGCCCTCTCTGAGTCTTGAGAGCAGTTTATGAAATCACGTCTTTGGGGTATTAGTCTTCCTTGAGATCCAAAGTTCAACCACATTGAAAACGGCAGGGGTATTTCATGACGATTTATTGGCTGACCTGTAGGATATTCTCTAAAATCTATATCAAATTCCTTCCATGGTGCAAATGGCACAGAAAAAGTTTTTGTACACTCTATCATTGGGAACTGCAGCGATTTGGACGCGGTTTAAAACACCAGCTACAACTGCACAAGCTCTGACAACGTTCTCATCATATACTCTCCAATCACCGGTCACATTGCAAGTGTCCACACCAGCTGTGCTAAGAAAAATATCTGTCGTATCTGTAAGACTGATGACTAGCTGACAGTGTCTGAAGCCAGACTGAGCCAAAATAACTCTCCTAGAGTTCGTGACGTGTGCACTGTCATATAGCTCTTGCATTCTACTGAGAGACTCCAATGTGCAAACTGTAGAAAAGAAAACAATGAACAAATATTTACAACGTGAAAGCGACAAAGCTAGAAACAATCAACAAATATTGACTATGTGTAAATCAGATCATAGAAGACGGAGGATACGTTTTTACACCGTGTAAACAGTAGATGCCAGCTCCGTGCCGATGGAGTTACGGAGGCAGTTCGTAATCCCGCATATCCGCGTTCGAAACACAGCTGCAATCGATTTGGCAGCAAACTGTCTTGCGTTGGTCTTTTACTAAATGGTATGGGTGCCGGTCGTTCAGAAGGCAATAACAAACCACTGAAAGTACACTAGCCAAGAGATCACAACAGCAAAAAATGATGGTGTTGACTGCGGCGTCCTGTAAAGGATGTGCAACTAACATGAACATTTAATGAACAGTAGATTAGAAAACAATGAAAAAGTATTTATAACATGTAAACTACAGAATAGAAAACAATGTATATGTATTTGAAACTTTTTAACTACACAATAGAAAACGGTGAACACGTATTTACAAAATTTGAACAACAGAGCAGAAGACATTCAACAAGTATTCACAGCGTATAAGCGACAGAACTGAACATAATGAACAAGTATGTGCAACATGTAAACTACAAAATAGAAGACAATGAATCTGTATTTACAATATGTAAACTACAGAGTATACTTTGCTTTACATTCCTTTACTGTAATTTAGGGGGCTGAGTGGTCTCCAGGTATGGTGTCCGCCTCTAATGCTGGAGATCCCGGGTTCAAGCCACGGTGAGGGCAGGGATTTTTTCACGTGGACATTTATAAACAAAATTTAGTCTGGTCTCTGGGTAGTGAGATCGGACGCCCGTGTGTATTGCTGCGCACGTAAAAATCCCTTGGTAGTTGGAAATCGACAAAGAGTAGCCTAACGGAGCTGCCCGGACAAACGTTCCAGTTAAAAATCTACCCAAAGTATTTCAGGATCCTCGCCGGTGCTACGAAGCTCGTGCACTGAGCTGAGATTCTCCGGACGCAGGCTTGAGTTAGGAGTAGAACGGAGCACTTATGGGTTACACCCGTGTGCCGTGATGTTGTTCCGTCGATTAAACTAAATAAAACTACTGTAGTTTACTGTACTTACCTGAGAGACATTGTTCCAAAGCACATAGCACAATACTTGTTGTAATATGAACGCCCTGTGATGTTGTCAATGACGTGAACAAATGTGTCAATGTCTAGTTCAGCCGTGGGTATGTCGTTCTGGCACTTGAACTTTCCATCGCCGTGTGGCTGAAGAAGAAAAAGAAGCATAAATAAGATCTCTTGGACAGATTCACAGACTAGATCCAAACTTGTCTCGTTGCTTGAGCGCATTGTCCCATCTTCAACATTAGAACTACGCAGGTAACTATGTGTCGTACTCGATGAATCATCAAAGAGAGGTTGAGAATCCAGATATGGCTCATAATCAGGACAGCAAGTTCCATATAATTCGCAAAGCGGATTATTACAATCATAAGGGAAACATTTCACATCAAAACACAAATCTTCCCCTGGAGGAATCACCAGATAGTTGTTGCGACAATGTCTGTAGCAGTAAGATATTTGGAAGTCACCTGCTGTCAGGGATTTATTGTGCCAATTAAATAGTGGTCCATCGTCTCTTCATGGAGATGTTAATGAGCTGCTATCTGTTGTGTTGTGCACACTCAACCAACTGGATTCATGACAAGTTACATTGTGAGCTTCACTGGATGCATTCTGAACTAGTGAGGTTCCGTAACTAGGTTCAAAGATGATACATTAAACCAGATATTGAAAACAACATACAAATCCAAAATACTTGTGAAAGCAGCATTATGGACATGATGTATCGCAGACGTTTTAACATCGTGTATTTCACGTCAGTTTAACTAAATAGCCACGTGATTAAAACACACCCTGTACTGGAATGTCTACTATCTGCATTCTATAATGCTTGTTCTGAATTTGATTTAACAATTAACAAAAAGAAGACACAGATTATGTCGCAAGGGCACATGAGGTACCATCGATCTTTACTGATGACGCCGAACTAGAGATAGTAGACCATTTTACATATCTAGGATCAGAGGTGAATAGCAAATTATCCCTAGATCAGGAAATCAACATCCGGAATGAACAGGTTAAGAAAAAGAGTCTGGGAGAACAGGAAGTTTACTGCCAAAACAAAAGTCCTTGTCTATCAAGCCTGTGTCCTTAGTACTCTTCTTTATGGCAGTGAAACCTGGTCAGCTTACTCACACCAAGAGAAACATTTAAGCAGCTTTCATTTGCGGTGTCTGCGAAGAATACTTGGTATTAAGTGGCAAGACAAAATCACAAATACTGAAGTATTGGAAAGATCAGGTTGTGTGACGGTATATTCCATGCTCAGTAGTAGTTATATATGTGGTCTACACCCCTCCCCCCCCCCCCCCCCCCCCCGCCGTGGAGAAGGAACTGAAGGAGCGGGTCCTGTAGGAGCGCGAAGGAGTCCGAAGGAACGGGTCATGTCAGCTCCTTCTGTGGTGTGTGATATTGACTTCTTCTAACCCCTCCCTAGTTGTGTCTTTGGCTTGTTAAGCTCGGTGTTTTTTGGCGGGTAAAAAATTTAAAAAAGGAAAATCTGGTCTAATGGGTGATGGGTCTCATCATGTGTGTGTGTGTGTGTGTGTGTGTGTGTGTGTGTGTGTGTGTGTGTGTGTGTGTGTGTGTGTGTGTGTGTGTGTGTGTGTGTGTGTGTGTGTGTGTGTGTGTGTGTGTGTGTGTGTGTGTGTGTGTGTGGCCGGGTAGAGCGGAAGGAGCCGGCGTAAATAGTAAGCGCAAATAGGGTGGTGCCCGGTGGTGCGACTTGTATAGTGACATCATCGGTCCCTCGTAGTTGTATGTTTGGGATGTTAAGGTTGAATATTTGGTGGGAAAGTATGGTCTAAGGGGTGGCGGGGGGATTAGGGGTTAGGTCTCCGCACCTCCTTGTCGTACCTTTACCATGTTAAGATCGCTGTTTTGGCAGGAAAAGTATGTTTTTAATTAATTTCTTTTTCAATGGGAAGTAAAAGATATTGATTAATAGTGGTCTTCAGTGGTCGGGGCATAAAATCTATTATAATACGGTGTCAGCTCATTAAATGAAAACCTTAAAACAGTAAAGATGGTCGGTAGTAACGGTTGTAAGCGGTATGGCTTAGTGATACTTGATGTTAAGGGGTGGGTGAGTGAAAGGGTATCTCTGTAAGTGCTTCCAAACAATATCATCATAAAGAAACATGTCAAGATGGCCGTCGGTGTCCTCCGTGGGTGCCAGGTTCGGGTCCCAGTGGGGAGGTCGAGAGGGTTAGAAGAAATATTGATAATGATTTTGTTACTTAGTTGTGATGGCGATAACTGGTGGTAGTATCCAAGCTATGCGTAGCAAAGGAGAGGTAGTGTGTTGGATAAGCTTAGGTGGTGCCCCAGACGAGGTGACAGGTTCGTATCTCGGTACTGTATTATTGGTAAGAGTAATAGTCATCACCGTGTGGGGTGTCTAGCTAGTCATACGGGTTATGATTAGGGACGTTCTGTCTTTCCGTGTCGCTGTGTCCACAAGTCCAAGGAAAAAACACATATCCGATTTAGCCTTTGTACCTACGAGTCACAAAATATAACATAACTATCAGAATATGATATACTCATAAACATGTGTTGCAAAAAATCAATACTCATTCTCATAACGGCTAATCCAGGGGCTTATCGTCATCGTAATGGCCAAGATGGTGTATTGATATCACTAATATCTCCGTCGTTGCAAATAGTTCGCAGTATTAATAAAAGTCCATATAAATGTCGATAGGGGATTAAGGGCTTACCACCTATTGTCGGGCCATCCACAGAAAATCAATACCACCACGCTAGATTCTTCTCATAATTGCAACCAGTGGCGTATAGATGTAACCGTTATTGCAGACGCAGTTGTGTGCAGCCTAATCTACCAGGTCACAGGTCTATGCCGTATCGACAAAAACGGCAAATAAATACTGTAGACTATTCACTATACAAAGCAGTCTCTACCAACCTAGCAGATCGAGGAAACCAAACACGACAACCTCTTGTTACGAGTCCACAGCAGCATATATCGTGTATAAAACAACCATCATGTGTCATGCAGAAGTACCTCTATCTTACAACACCAAAACAGATCTCACCATGTGGCAACTCGCTAATGTTAAGTTGGATGTCGATAAATCTTTCACATTTTCGTTGTTTCTTCATGTCGACACATCATTAACCTACCAAAAGAAAAACCTAGTATAATACAGGGAGATATATATAGGACTAGATGCATATAACTGATGAGGAAACATTGTCTTAATATTTCATATTAGGTTATGTCTCCCTTCTCTCGCTTTTCTATGTCCGAGTCACTTATTTGTTTATGAATATGTGTCAAATATGATTCATGGCGGAGCGATACACAAAACAAAATGAGCCGAGAACATTATTGATTTTCCAATCTAAAAATAGCGCTGCGCCTCTGACGTATTGCGGCTGACAAACAGCTGTATTACGCCATTTGCAATCGGCGACGGATTGTTGACGAATAGCAAAGAGGCTGCTCGCCTGAATCATTGGCTTATACCAAACATTATTTGTTCAAATACGTTATTTATTGAATATATTTATTTATTTAAACATTATTATTACCTTTGTATTTATTTCAAAGCATTTATTTAATTATTTATATACCTATTCTAATTTGTTACCGTCACGATGGCACTACTTTTGCTATGCAAATAAGACTTGGCCTGCACAACACTTCCATAGATTAAACTAGAATAGGAAAGCAAGGCATACGACGTTAGAACGAAGACAGGACATTGACATTTAATATTAATTAGACTACATTGTACTGTTCTGGGGGCATGTGATATGATTGTACCAAATTGTCTAAAGTCATATCTTCTTCTTCTTCTTCTTCGTTCATCCGGAGTTTTTTTTCGGATGTGACTGCGTTGTGCCTGTTTACAGCAGAGCTGCGTTCTTGCGCCGTTAGGCCGACACATCCGACTTCTGCGGGCATTTGTTGACCGGGTTAACCTTCCCGGGGGTTTCTTAGGACGTTTGACTCTCACTGTTGTGGTGTTATCCCCCATCCCAGCTGGTCCATATAGAACAGCCAAAGATCCTGGTCAGCCCTCAAGGGAAGGCAGGGGCAGACCATGGGCATTCCCCGCCATCCAAGGAGGCTTCCATAATTGCAGAGCCGATACATAGCGCTCTGGTACTGGGCTCACCCAAGGAATCGTCACGTCCTGCACATGGCTGCTTAGCCTCACTTCCGTATATTGGGCCTTCCGTTCACCATAGGCTGTTCTTCCGGAAACCAGAAGTATGCAGTCTGCAGATGACATCCACACAGTGAGCTTTCGATTCGGACTTTCCATGTAATGGATTTGCTATCCAAGCAATATTCCATTTCGTGCCACTAGGACACTTTTCCACCTTTTATGAAGTCCACACAGTGGGCTTTAGATACGGACTTTCCACGTAATGGATTTGCTATCCAAGCAATATTCCATTTCGTGCCACTAGGACACTTTTCCACCTTTTATGAAGCCCACACAATGGGCTTTTGATTCGGACTTTCCACGTAATGGATTTGCTATCCAAGCAATATTCCATTTCGTGCCACTAGGACACTTTTCCACCTTTTATGAAGCCCACACAGCGAGCTTTCGATTTGGACTTTCCACATAATGGATTTGCTATCCAAGCAATATTCCATTTCATGCCTCTGGGTCTTCATGCACCTTTAAATGTCAACCTGTATGTAGTTAAAGTAAGCTGCGGTCAACTTGAGCTTGTTGATATCTCCATAGAGCTTGTCCTCAAATGAAGCAGGTGTGGGCCAAAATATCTTTCTCTGTTCTGCATACGTTGGGCAATCCTGCAGCAAATGTTTTGCTGTCATTTTTCCAGTTCTACAATTACATTCATCGGTATCTCCTATCTTTAGTTTATTGAACAAGTGGTATTTCAGCCTGTTATGTCCTGTGCGGAGTCTGAAGATTGCTACTTGTTCTCTTCGGTCGAGTTTGTAATATGCATCATCCTTCTGATGGCCTGGATGCTCAGATTCCCATTTGGTTCTATAAGTGCTTTTTATCAACCTCTTTGCCTCATTATAGGTTATGTCTATGTCAGGCTGTGGTAGTCGTCCGCCCTCTTTTGCCAGTCTGTCAGCCTCTTCGTTTCCAGGTATACTGCAATGTGATGGGATCCACTGTATTACAACTTTTTTGGATTTCTGGCATAGACCATGGAGTGCTGCTCTTAGGTCAGTTAGTTCTGTGCTGTTATTGCTCTTGAGTATTGAGACAGCTGACTTTGCATCTGTGAAGATAGCTATTTGCTTCTCTTTATTTTCCTCCATCAGGAGCATTTCTGCTGCAGTTTTCAAAGCCTCTACCTCCGCTTTGAAGTTACTTGAAAATTTTCCAGTTGCCATTGAATGTGTTTTTTTCACTCCATTTTTTAAATTTAGGAGAATTCCTCCTCCTCCATTCTCTATTGAATTTTTGGCTGATCCATCTGTATATGCATGGGTCCAATTCCTGCTTGGGTAATGTTCTTTTATGTAGTTTAGGGTTATTTCTCTTCTTTCGGTTTCATGCTGAGTGTTCTTTTTCTCAATACCAGGAATGTTTTCTATCATCTCAGGCAGTTGCTGCTGTCTCCAAGCTGGGAACTTGTGTGCATTGTGTATGGGCTTGACTGTTGATATGTTAAGTATAGGATCTGCCCTAATCCTTCGTTTTGCAGTTTCTACAAAGTTGCTACGCTTCAGTCTTCCCTTTCCAAAACCATTAAATCTGTTGTACATAGGGTGGTCTGTCAATCTTCTAAATTTTTCTGCTTGTTGCTGGGCTCTGCTATCTCTTCTATCCTGCATTGGTTGTAAACAAGTGATCTTTTCTAGTTCATTAATAGGCGTTGTCTTCAGGCTTCCAGTTATGATTCGCATTCCTTGGTTTTGGACTCTACTTATTTTGTTAAAGTTTGACTTAGCTGCTGTTGCCCAAGCTGCAATGCCATATTCCAGTACTGGCCTCACCCGTCCAGTATATAACTTCTTGAGAACTTTCTCATCTGCTCCCCACGTTGTACCAGCAAGCTTTTTCATGATTGCCATTCTCTGCCTTGCTCTTGTTCGATTTTTCTCAACCTGTGTCTTCCATGTCAGGCGACGATCAAAGGTGACTCCTAGATAGTTTGGATTTTCTTCATGGCGCAATATTTTTCCATTCAATACCAGCTTAGGTTGCTGAGTTTTATTTGAGAGGGAGAACACTGTGCATGTTGTTTTCTCCTCACTTATCTTCACTAGCCATGATTTTGACCAGTCCTCTAGCGCTAATAAGGCTTGCTGTATTCTGCTGTTAGCTGTACTAATATATTCTTCAGATGTCCATATGGCTAGGTCATCTGCAAAGGAGGATGTGTGTACTCTGGCTGGAAAATTTTCTGTGATGTCATTTATATATGCTAGGAATAATGTTGGTGAAAGAACTCCTCCTTGGGGGACACCTTGCTCCAGCAGCATCATTTTGCTTGTTTGTCCTTGTACTTTTGTCCTGGCAGTTCTGTTCTCAAGGTAGTGGCTGATCCATTTATACATTTTTCCACAAACATGCATGTTTTGCAGTTTTACTTTCAGTCCTTCCTTCCATACTTTATCAAATGCTTTTTCTAAATCTATCCAGACTGCTAGTGTGTGCTTTTTCTCTTGGAAGGCATCCTCTATTTCCTGAGCTATATAGGTTATTTGATCTTCAGTGGATCTGTATTTTCTGAATCCTGCTTGGTGTGGTGTTAAGAGTTTGTTTTCTTCCAGATGCCATGTTAGCCTGCCATTGATAATGCGTTCCATTAATTTTCCTACACAGCTAAGTAGACTGATAGGTCGATAGCCATTTGGTTCTTCCAGGTCTTTTCCTTTCTTTGGGACTGGTATTAGTATAGCTTCCTTCCATGCCTGTGGGACTATTCCTCTCTTCCAGCTGTTATTTAGGACTGCTAGTAGTTTCTTCTTTGCCTTGGTGCCTAGTCCTATTAGCATTTCATTTGTGATTCCATCCTTTCCTGGTGATTTCTTCTTTTTTAGGGTATTCATTGCCTGTTCCATTTCTTCCATTGTTAGATTTGCCATCATATATTCTGCTGCTGTCTCTGTATTTCTATGATGTATCTGTTTGTCTTTGATTGCTTTCTTCTGTTCGGTTGTAATATCAATGTGGTTTGCATTTGCATAGTGTTCCATTAGTGCATTTGCAGCCTTTTTGCCTGTAAGCAAGGCATTTCCTTGTTTAATTGTTATTTGTTTGTTTCTAGGTCCTTCATTGTTCATGGCTTTCACTAGTTTCCATAGTTTGTTTCCATCCCTGTCAAAATTCAGGTTTTCTGTTTTTTCCCTCCAACAATCTCTTGTTGTTTGATTTACTGTTCTTTTATATTTTGCTGAGATGGCTTTGAGAGAGATGTTTGCTTCAATTGTTTGTTCTCTCTCTGCTGTCTTCCTGGCATCTTCAACTTTGTCCTCCAAACTTTGTAGTTCTTCAGTCCAGTATGGTTTGTAATTTTTCCTCGCTCCTCTTGGAATGGACTCAGTGGCTGCCTGTATTATCGCTCTGTTTAGACTTTCCACCATTTGCTTTATGTTGCCATATCGTGTATTTATGTTTTCACAATATTTGTCTGTTAGTATGGCAAATCTGTCCCAATCTGCTCGTTTGTAATTCCAGCGGGGCAAGGGCTTTTGCTCCTGTGGAACATACTCCATATTCATTTCAAGCTTGATTGGTCTGTGGTCACTACCTGCTAATTGGTCCAGCACATGGCGATCGATTTTGTGGAGGATGTCTCCTGTGCAGAAAGCTAAGTCTGGAGTAGAAGTGGTAAGCCATCTTCTGGAGTAGAAGCTCGGTGTGTCATCCGCTTTGTTGAGTAGATGGAGATTTGAGTCTATTTCCCAGTCCTCCAATTCATCTCCTCTTTTGTCAGTATCTGGGTATCCCCATCTTTCTGAACGGCTATTAAAGTCTCCGACAATAATGCAGTTTGTGTCAGTTATTTTCATGTTTGAGAGTGTAAGGTCCTTATCTGCTGGGCTATACAGATTGTAGATTCTTATTTTCACGTCCTTTATCATTATATCAACACCTATAATTTCCGTTTGGTTGTTAGAGATCACAGATACTTCGCTGCAAGGTATTGTATTTCGTGTAAGTATTAGAACTCCTCCTTTGTGTCCTTCGCGGTCGAAACGTGTGGCCTGATATCCTCTGACTGAGAATTTGTGATTGGCGTTGAGGTGTGTCTCTTGAATGCATGCCACATCTATTCTATCTTTATGAAGACGCTGTGTTAGGGAGTCTTTCTTCTTGTAAACTCCTTCGGCATTCCACTGTAGTATGTTGAGTGTCCGGGGTATTTGGTCAATAGCTCTTAACCTACTCCTCTGTGCCTTGACTCCACAGCACAGGGGAAGGTGACCACCAGTAGTCATGGGTGGACCCCCTCGAGGCAGGGGGCCCGGCACTATCACCGCCTGATGGGACTTCACGGGATTAGCACCATATCGATTAATTTTGATTTGTGACATCATGAATTAAGTTACGTTGCACTGCTTTGTCAAGCCTGTGGCTCAGTACATCCGATTTCGACAAGCATTTATTCGGGATGCTTTCCCTAGCCTTTGACTGTCCCCAGTCTACCTACAAGGCAGCAGGTTTCACGTTGCACTGCTTTGTCAAGCCTGTGGCTCAGTACATCCGATTTCGACAAGCATGTATTTGGGGTGCTTTCCCTAGCCTTTGACTGTCCCCAGTCTACCTACAAGGCAGCAGGTTTGTGTGTCTCTTCGTCTGGTCCCTCTCCCTTGACCTGTCCGACATGGGTGGCCCTACCAGTAGCTGTGCTACCGTCGGCATAGCTCTTGGGGTCATTGGGACGCACAAGCCCCTCTACCTCGTCACGGTGGACACACAGCAGAGGGGGTCTAAAGTCATATATCATTTACAAGTTGTTAATTGTTACTGCTCCTGTAAACCAGGCAGAACAACAGCTGTCTGGAAGAAGAGCACAAGGTGTATGTCATAGTGCCTAACGATTTGACCTGAGGTGCCAAACGATTGTACCTGATTGATCTGGAATGTTAAGATGAGTATACCCAAACTATTTTCAATGCAATATGATTAATAATGCATCTCTTTTTCAGGGTGTGATCTATTAGAATATTTTTTTTGTGTCATCCATTTTTCAAGGTGTAATCTAAAAATATATCAGTGGTGCACAGTGTGGTAAATTACTTCATATTCCGAATATAAATAAGTGAGTAAATATTGAAGTGTCTGTCAACGCTAGCTAATAACCCAACAACATGGCAACTTTAGCTGATTTCATAAAAACAGGCAAAGAATTACAATACACAGGAAAGGAGCTAGAGCAATATGCTGACCAAAAATTTAAGGAAGCAAAAGATGCTGAGAGAGATGAACGTGCACGAGAAATACAACATCAGAAGGAAAAGGAAGAACGGGATAGACAACATCAGAAGGAAAAGGAAGAACGGGATAGACAACAGCAGAAGGAAAAGGAAGAACGGGATAGACAACAGCAGAAGGAAAAGGAAGAACGGGATAGACAACATCAGAAGGAGATTGCAGAACTAGCTGAGATAACAAAACAGAAGCAGTTAGAACATGATAAGGAGATTAAACAAAAAGAACTAGAATTAAAGCAAAAGCAACTAGATCAGGAGAAAGAACTAAAGCAAAAGACATTAGATCAGGAGAAAGAACTAAAGCAAAAAGAGATAGATGAAATGGCAAGAGTTAAGGAAAAACAAATACAAGTGGAATCAGAGACACAGTTAAAGATGAAAGGGATGGATGTAGATTCACACTTAGAGATCTCCGCTACTAAACTAAAGAGTCAGCAGGAAGAAAATAAATTTAATAAGTATAAGAATATTATTAAACCATTCTGTAAAGAAGACTCCATATCAGCCTGGACAGAAAATGTCGAATATCAGTTTAAGTACCACCAAGTACCAATCGAGATGTGGGCTATGATTTACATGAAGAACCTTAGTGGGGAGCCCCTTAAAGTGATAGAATCAATACCAACTGAGCTTAGATCTAACTATCAGTACATCCATGATAGGATAATGCAACATTTCTTACTTGATGCCCCTGGGTATCAAGTACAGTTTTCCAACCTGAAACCAAAACCCAGTGAGACTTTCATTGATTACATCTCAAATGTCCAGAGCGTACTAAATAGATGGCTTAATGCTGCAAACATAGGAAAAGATTTTGAAAAACTTAAAAATTTAATAGCCATGGATAAAGTCATATCCACAATACCATCTCCTTTCGCTAAATTTCTTCAGCGGTCAGACATTGAGACCATAGAACAATTTGAAAAAAAAGGCTCAGCTTATTTTTCCTCCAATAGGGAGATTTTTAAAACATCTAATAGCGACTCTGAAATAGTTTCTTTTGTTAAGGACTAATTCCAGTGAACAGTGCAGATATCCTCAAACATCCTAATAAAAGTGCTAGACCCATAATACTTGAAACAGATCAAGACGTAATGGTGCTACTACCAGAGAAGCATAATAAAATGAGAACTTCTTGGCAAGGGCCATTCAAGGTGATACAGAAACTTTCAGATGTCGATTATGAAATATCGATAAACAGACACTTAGATATATTTCATATCAACATGTTGAAACCCTACTTTTCACGACAAGAGACAGAATTAGAGACAGACGAACACAATGCATCCACACCGATTGATGAGACGACGGACATACACAACGCAACTACACTAGTTAGCGAGACTGGCAAATCCGACGATATCCATACACCTAGTGAGTTTACAGAAAACGCACTTACCACCACAACTGTACTGAATCAGGTAGACGACGACGGGATGGAACTACATGTTCCAATTGTCGACAAGACTGCGACATTAGATTCTATACGAGTAGAACAGGGACTAACAGACGAGCAACGACGACAGATAATAGAGTTAGTAACGGAATATAAGGACATATTTTCCGACATTCCAGGTAGGACGGACAGAATCGAACACTCCATCCTTCTTTCGGACTCTAAGCCTATCAAATGCAGGCCGTACTCTATCCCACTCAGCTATAGAGAAAGTCTAAATAAGGAAATTCTTAATTTAGAAGCTAGTGGGATCATTCAGAAATCTCATCTGAGTACTCCTTTCCAATCGTCCTTGTCAAGAAAAAAGACTCCACCATTCGTCTTTGTGTGGACTATAGAAAGCTCAATAATGTCACTAAGATCGACGCAGAACCAATTCCTTCCTGCGAAGATCTTATTCTGGACATGTCCACTTCCAAAATCTTCTCTAAATTAGACCTTACTAAGGGATATTGGCAGGTCTCTATGCAGACTGAATCTATCCATCTTACTGCTTTCTCAACAGCTTTAGGTCTCTACGAGTGGCGTTTTCTTCCTTTCGGACTTCGCAACGCTCCTGCCACTTTTGTGCGCTTAACTAGAGATTTACTTCATGGAGTGACGAATACAGTAACATATATAGATGATATTTATGTCCATACAGATGACTGGACAACACACTTACTGAAACTCAGACATGTCTTTGATAGGTTGCGACTCTTCGGTCTCACTGTCAAACCGAGCAAAGTCGAATTGGGCCTACAAGAAATTGATTTTTTGGGTCATGTCATTTCACAAGGACAACTAAAAACTGACAATAGAATTATTAAAATTATGAACCTGACCATGCCTACAACGAAAAAGCAGGTCAGGAGTCTTTTGGGTTTAGTAAATTACTATAGTAAGTTCATACCGAACTTAGCTGAAATTACAAGTGTATTTTCAAATGTGTTAAAAGCATCAGTCAAATTAGATGTCAAAGATGCATTATTAATTTCTGCATTGTCAAAATTGAAACTCCTATTTAGTAATGTACCAATCCTCCGTTTGCCTAATCCTAGGCTCGTTTATTATCTTAGGACAGATGCCAGCAGGATTTCCATCGCTGCAGTATTAGGCCAGATGATGGCATCTTCCATCCAATTTGCTACGTGAGCCGCAAGATCACACCTGCTGAGTCCAGATATTCCATATCAGAGTTGGAACCCCTAAGCGTCATCTATGCGGTGAGGAAGTTGCATCGATTTCTGGCGGGTGTTCACTTTGTGATCCAGACTGACAACTCCCCGATCACGGTCATACAAAGTGGAGTACATCGCAACGACCGCATCTACAGGTGGTCATTGATATTACAGAATTATACTTTTAGTATAGAACATATTAAGGGTAGGGATAACATTCTGGCAGATACCCTGAGTCGACCATCTGAGGTAGAAATACCTGATATTCCACATGAGTAGTTAGTATAAGAAAGGTTAATTAGTACTCTTAGAGGATCCTGTGTAAAATATCCTATTTATTACATAGACATGATTTTCAGGACTGTGTGCTAAGAACATTGAACTACCATGTGTCCGTAGACAGCAAAATAAGAACTATGCTCCAGGAACAAGTGTATCACCGTGTGTACATAGACAGCTCGTTACTTACTATGCTCCATTTGTGTTCCGGTGAATCACCTGTGTTAATCATGGAAGAACAGTGTCAGAACATTGCATAAATAACAGACACGAATTTACTGGTCTATGTCACGTGCGGAATCTACGAGCGAAATAAGACCCATAGGACACAAGTATGACTGTGTAGTGTATTTAGTATACCCAGGATAATTATGTATATATAACCTATGCCAACGAAAACAATTTCTGAACATTATGGCAACCAATAACCTGAGGTAAATAGATACCATGTATATATACCTAATATTGTGATATGTATTATAACAGTTTTAATATAGTGTTAAATTATAGTTAGATTAGTTACTTTAAGATAGAGTAGATTAGATTTAGAGAATATAAATAGATTTTTTTTTTGTAGTTTAAATAAATCATTAATTTACCCACTTACGTAGGATAAAATTAGATTAGGACAGTACTTACACTTAATAATAGAATTAAAAAACCAGGATAGAAAGTTTAGATAAGACCAGTATTATTTAGTGTAGATAGGAATAACACCATTTAGTTCATTTCATTTCACTTTATTTCATTCCATCTTAATGAACACTTCAACAACATCATCATTTAATATTAAATGTAGTTTACACTTTATAGGATTAAAGTATACAAATAACATTCATCAATTACAACATTTAGAATAAATATGTCAATCATATATTTGTTTTTTCATTAAAACATTATTTAGAATTTTGTTACATTTCACATCACCCATTTCAGAAAAGTACATAACTCATCTCACATCATTGTCATTTGTAGATAGTTAGATTACTTCCCTTAAATTAGATTGATTTTCTACAACAAGTTAGAATATATAGATATAGAATGAGTATTAGTATGTCATTAGAATATAGAGTTTAGTAATATCAGGGTACAATTCTATCAACCCTATTTCATCCATGTACATATTTTGTAAATACATGACTCGTGCAGTAAGTTAGGCACAGTCATTAAGCTCAACGTTTTCAAACGAGCTAAACTTGTACAGTGTCACTTCAAGGTTTTTAAACAGTTGGGAGGATAAAAGATGTGTGACAGAAGTGTGAAAGTGAGAGAAAAAGGAAAAAATACAAGAGAGAATGGGGACAACCAGCGGATTTTTTCTGCCGCTCAACGCGACTTTTTTATTTTTTGTCTGCGTGAAGCGTTTGCTTTCGATAGTGAAAATGTATTGTCTTCAATGTGGTGTGTATAGTTTAGTGTAGTTTAGTATAGATCTTAGATAAAGTATTTTAAGTCTCATAAGACGGAAACGTAGCCACGAATTAGTGTTATACACTTGTTTGTGGCCACATTTAACCGAATTATGGCACTTGAAAACTAACTTACATACATATTATAGATAGACACATATGTTAGAAATTAAAGTATATTAATAGTTACATGAAAACACACAAACAACCAGGAAAACAAACCGGTAAATTACATACATTTGTTAAAACAAAGAGGGATAACTCCGGGTCAGGGGACACAATAGACAACGAAACACTAACTTAACAGTGAAAGATAACTTTACACGCGGAAGCGAGATAGGTAAAGCCTGTCGCACACAGCTTGTGTAAAGGTTGTTTAATATTATATGGGGGACATGAAGCAATTCATGTGTTGACCCTAAGAAAGTCAACTTTGTATGGGTAGTGAGTTAATTTGCTATTTGAGGGCAGGTCTTATAAGACAATGGTCCGGTTCAGACAAACCTCTAATTAATATAATATTGCGATGAGAAGAGGGCTCACGCCAACCAGACAAGTTTGTGGCGATCACCAGTAGCCAAGTAAAGTGAGACTACATTGTGACAATAGTCAGTAGGAGTCTATTTAGTTACCCAGAACCAGGTTATCAATAGTCTTTGACAAAAATTAGAGACACTAATTTTTTAGAAACCTCTTGCGTCACAACCATGAGTCAAAGTTTGTAACGCAACACAGGAGGGGAGGGTGTGTGTCAAAGACTGAAGTATAGAAGACCACCCTGAATGAGTGGTCTACCTCAAGATAGAAGACCACCCTGAATGAGTGGTCTACCTCAAGTAGATTCGAGGTAACCCAGTGCCCCTACATGAGGGCAGGGTAGGTGATAGGGAGGGGAACTATTAACTAGTTCTCTCATGAGACACGGAGATGTCAACCACAGAGAGTAAGCACTCTGGTCACGGCAGAATCACGCCTACGTGATAGCCACGGAGAAGTGGAATCCTACTCAAGAGTAAACGGCTACTCTAAGCGTGCTGAGTGTTGCAGCACGCAAAAAGCCTAAGGACGCACGAGGTCCTTCCGCGGGCTGTGTAGCCACGCGAGTAGAATAGTCAGACGGGGACTGACTTTCATAGTGAGCGCATCGATTAGTGTCGATGCGCGTTTCCTTAGCCAAGTAGATAGAGTTAGCTGTAGGGATAGGATATGACTGGATAGGGAATTCTGTGTCTTTATGTGTGATTTAATAGCGACCGTTTTTGTGCAGTAATCTATTGTTAAAGAGCCAGTGACAATAAAATGCATCATCCATACCTCTCGTACGACTTGCAATATTTTTGTGTGGTACGGGAGAAGTTGATCCTGTAATGCCTGACGCATCGGTTGCTGACAAATGGGGATAGCAGTCAAAAGTTCAAATCAGGCGCACGAAGGCAGTAATTCTTAGTCCTGACACATACTCTAAGACTCTCAGCTGAGGGATATGGCTGAACGCCTCTAAGCCATAAACCCTCGGATGTGAGAACCGGGCCGATACTCACCTACTGCAAAATGGAAATGAGATGCTGAGCACGCTGCATGCTTAGCTGATGCATGTAGGTAAGGTGCTGAGCCGGCAGCACCTCGAGAGCGGTACTTAAGGTGGAAAAGCGATGCAGTCGCACGAAGTGGTATCGATGAAAGTCTGTATCTATACTCTTAGAGTGAGCGTAGTCAAAGGTGGAAAAACGTCTCAAAAACACGAAATAGAACGCTTGGCTAGCGAATCCATCACGTGGAAGTCTGAAGTGAAAGCTTGATTAGTGGATGTCGTCCGCAGACTGTCCGTCCCTGGTTTGTGTGGGGAGCGACCAGTGGCAAAACGAAATGCCCAATACATGAAAGTGAGGAATTAAAGCAGCCACGAGCTGGATGTGGCGATTCCTCGGGTGAGCCCAGTCTCAGGGCACTATGTGCCTGCTCTGCAATTATGGAAGCCTCCTTTGATAGCGGGGAATGCCCATTGTCTGCCCCTGCCTTCCCTTGCGGGATGACCATGATGTCTTTGGCCGTTCTACCTTGACCAGCTGAGATGTGAGCGACACCACACACAAAATGTCTCTCGAAACCTCCAGGACGGTTAACATGACCAAAAACGCCCGACGAAGTCGGATGTGCAGGCCTAAGGGTGGCAAATTAAAACTGGCACAACGCAAAAACGTCCGAGTGAAATGTCCCACGTGCCCGGAACAGCTCTGACTAACTAGTGTTCCGAATGCCCGTCGGGCCCGGAACAGCTCTGACTAACTAGTGTTCCGAATGTCCGTCGGGCCCGGAACAGCTCTGACTATATATGTCTTCCGGGGATAACGAATAGCACATGCCCGAATCGAAAGCTCGCTGAGTGGATACTGTCTGCAGGCCAGCCTGGTTTGTGCGGTGAGCGGCCCGTAGCAAACGAAATGCCCAATATATTGAAGCGAGGAATTAAAGCACCCATGAGCAGGACATGGCGGATCTCTCGGTGAGCTCAGCACCAGAGCGCTATGTGTTGGTTCTGCAACTATGGAAGCCTCCCTTGCATGGTGGATAATGCCCATGGACTGTCCCTGCCTTCCCTTGAGGGCTTATCGTGAAGTATTCGACTGTTCTAACTTGACCAGATGGGATGTGGACGGCACCACAAAAGTGAGAGTCCCCCAGGAATACTAACCTGGTCAAAAACGCACGCAAAAGGCGGACGTGCTGGCCTAAGGGTCTAGGCCCAAAGTTGCATAACATCGCAATTACATCTAAAAGAACACGCTGGATGAACGCAGAATAAAAATATTAAGTCAAATGCCAAGGAGCAGTTTACACGCCTTAAGGTGCATTGGGCATGTGATGCTAGAACCATATTTGTATAGACCAATGGGCACTCGGTGGGTCATGTGGACGACTTTACCTCCCATGTCCTTCTATCCAGTTTAGGCTGGGTAAACCAGGTAACCCAGTTCAATTTTTACACTCCGTACCGATGCGGATTGGAGTTCATGACTACACTACCTCGGTTCTCGTCTGTTTGTGCTTGCTTGCTTGCGTTCGCTGGCTGTGAACTCCAGCGTGAAGTCCTGTATGTCGGATGAAGAGATCCTGTTGTCCAACATCAGTGTGATGTCATACCGGACTGAGGTTTGCGTGAGTATCCGTTGTCCCATGTCTGACTTATTGATGTGCAGACTGGTGGTTCCTCGCCGTGCAGGCAGATACTCTCCGACTAGTGAAGAATCAGCGATCCTACTACTTTAGCTAGGACCCCGAAGGGACCTGTTACCCAGGACGCACGACTAGGACGTGTTAGTAGGTCTTGGCCAGTATAGAACCTAGCCCTGGTGAATTGTTAACATCCCTACGTCTCTGGTCTGTTTGAGTCTGTTGTTGTATGGGTGCTGATCGTGTGTGGTGTTGTGTCTGTTGATGTCTAAGTGAGAATCGTGTGTGGTGTTGTGTCTGTTGGTGTCTAAGTGAGGATCGTGTGTGGTGTTGTGTCTGTTGGTGTCTAAGTGAGGATCGTGTGTGGTGTTGTGTCTGTTGGTGTCTAAGTGAGGATCGTGTGTGGTGTTGTGTCTGTTTGTGTCTGGTGCTGATCGTGTGTGGTGTTGTGTCTGTTGGTGTCTAAGTGAGGATCATGTGTGGTGTTGTGTCTGTTGGTGTCTAAGTGAGGATCATGTGTGGTGTTGTGTCTGTTGATGTCTAAGTGAGGATCATGTGTGGTGTTGTGTCTGTTGGTGTCTGGTGCTGATCGTGTGTGGTGTTGTGTCTGTTGGTGTCTAAGTGAGGATCATGTGTGGTGTTGTGTCTGTTGATGTCTAAGTGAGGATCATGTGTGGTGTTGTGTCTGTTGGTGTCTGGTGCTGATCGTGTGTGGTGTTGTGTCTGTTGGTGTCTAAGTGAGGATCATGTGTGGTGTTGTGTCTGTTGGTGTCTAAGTGAGGATCATGTGTGGTGTTGTGTCTGTTGGTGTCTAAGTGAGGATCATGTGTGGTATTGTGTCTGTTGGTGTCTGGTGCTGATCGTGTGTGGTGTTGTGTCTGTTGGTGTCTAAGTGATGATCATGTGTGGTGTTGTGTCTGTTGGTGTCTAAGTGAGGATCATGTGTGGTGCTGTATCTGTTGGTGTCTAAGTGAGGATCATGTGTGGTGTTGTGTCTGTTGGTGTCCGGTGCTGATCGTGTGTGGTTTTGTGTCTGTTGGTGTCTAAGTGAGGATCATGTGTGGTGTTGTTTCTGTTGGTGTCTGGTGCTGATCGTGTGTGGTGTTGTGTCTGTTGGTGTCTAAGTGAGGATCATGTGTGGTGTTGTGTTTGTTGATGTCTGGTGCTGATCGTGTGTGGT
The DNA here is from genome assembly GCA_014155875.1 of Cepaea nemoralis. Classification (NCBI taxonomy): domain Eukaryota; kingdom Metazoa; phylum Mollusca; class Gastropoda; order Stylommatophora; family Helicidae; genus Cepaea; species Cepaea nemoralis. The sequence continues at coordinate 45,280 of JACEFZ010000328.1, read as the reverse complement.
GTTGTGTCTGTTGGTGTCTAAGTGAGGATCATGTGTGGTGTTGTGTCTGTTGGTGTCTAAGTGAGGATCATGTGTGGTGTTGTGTCTGTTGGTGTCTGGTGCTGATCGTGTGTGGTGTTATGTCTGTTGGTGTATGGGTGCTGTAGTATGTGATGTCCTATTTGATTATATTTTCTGGATTTACCTCTAAGGATTACTAAGCACAAAGAAGGAGATGCGGGAGGTGCCGGGAGGTGCGGATTTAGAGCAATCCACCTCGGTCTCGTTTAGGGCTAGGGTTGTTGTTAAGCTTAGGGGTTAGGGGTTAGGTTAGCGTAAGGGGATAGGGTTGAGGTTAGGGTTAGGGTTAGGGTTTGTGTCCGCTCTGTTCGTCCCTCTCGGGGTATAATGCATGAATGTCACCTTGTAGTGACCACTTGACCGGTCATCGAGAACTGACTACTAGTCCGGACATCGTGATCTGATCACTAGTCCAATTATCGACAGAAGATTAGAGTTAAGGTTATTTTTAGGGGTAATGTTAGGATTACGGGTTAGAGATGTTAGGGTTTTAAGTTAGGGTTAGGGTTGTTGTTAGAGTTAGGGGTTAGGGTTAGAGGTTAGGTTAGGGTTAGAGGTTAGGGTTAGGGTTAGTGGTTAGGGTTAGGAGTAGGGGTTAGGGGTTATAGTTAGGGTTATAGTTAGGGTTATTATTAGGGTTAGTGTTTTTATCCGCTCTGTGCATCCAAGTCGTGGTATAATGCATCACCAAGTAAGGGTGACCACCTCGCAGTGACCACTTGACCGGTCTTTGAGAACTGATCACTAGGCCGAATATCAAGTCGTAGTAAATACGGACAACCGTCTTCACCCTTGTACCTACGTGTAACACAATATAACATAACGTAACAATCAGAATATGATATACTTATAACTACAACATCTGGTGCAAATTTAACAAAAATACTCATCCGCATAGTGGTTAATCCAGAGGCTCTATCCGTACCGTTATGAACGAGTCGGGTTATTAGTATTCCTGATATATCCACCATTGCAAATAGTTCGCGATATTAATAAAAGTCATATAAATGTCAGTAGGGTGTTAAGGGCTTAACACCTATTGTCGGGACATCCACAAAAAATCAATAGCACTTCTCTGGTTTCTTCTCATAATTGCCGGTAGGGGCTTATAGAGCCAGTGTATGTGTCCTTAATCGGTTAAAACAGGCGGTATGAGTAGAAGATATCACAATCAGTATCATCATGTGCCACACCGATCTTAAATCGCAGTATTTCTTTAGTGTTGTGACTTTGAAAATGATTGTGGCTTGAGAAAGTATGGCGTAGTATGATATTGGGGTGTATATAGATCGAATAATTTGTCAAGTTGATACATATCACCCCCGTCACCGCATCGTAGCTGTGTTGTGAAATGTCTCCTATTACATCCGGGAGTGAAAGTAACCAAAAATATTTCATATCAACGCAATAGTCATGCCTCTATGTATCTATATTGCAAATTTGTCTAGAATGGTCCGTTAGGAAAGTATCGTGTATCTGTGTATACGGGTTTACCACTGTCTATAGCTATGTGTAATATTATTGTAAGGCGTCTGTTATGTATACTATTTCAGACAGTGTGTTGCCTTTCATAGCTGGTATAGTGCCTATATGTCTGTTATTCTGTGTGGTTTGGTCTAATGCCAGGTATTATTTGGAGGGATATTCATATGTCTAGTGAAAGTTATTACATTTTTTCCCTCAGAATCCACAACGCCACTGGCATTAGAGGCATTTCAACTTGTCTGCTCACTGACCTCGCTTTACAGTCATACAAAAGTACAGGTTCTATGTAGTACCTAAACACTCCTTTTTATTTCTCACTACAGTTGGCAACTTTATATTAGTCAGTATGTTTTCCAACTTGCAAAAGACAACCTTCATCATAGCGATTCTTGTTCTAACCTTTTAAAGCCACCTCCCATCAGACATTGTTGTTTTTGCTTTTGTTCAACAATTTTCTTTCCTTGTAGTCTTTTGGCTAATAAATCGCAATTTTATTTCGCGCTTCACTTAATATACAGATATAGTCTAGGTGTAGGTATGGGTTAGGCATAGGACTATATCGAGCTTATAGCTTGTGATTTATTATTTTTAAATTTTAATTAAAATTTTATCACACAAATTTAACTTTCTCCATTACTAACACTGGTTTGTATCTTTGTCTCTAAAGAAAGAGTTTGTTGTGTTTGATGTATGCTTTATTTTCATTTAGATCTTTCAGTCGATCATCGTTAGTTACTCTGGTAGCCCATGGAATGCAACTCATTCGTCTCAGGAACCCAATCTCTGTTTTTGTCGCCTGGGACAACCCCTGGGGTGAGAGGAATCAACAAGCGCACTTTTTTAATTCTATATCATCAGCCTTGGAACCTAAGTGATCTTTGTCTACACAACCCTTTCAGTCTCTGGATTACTCTCTCTCTCTCTCTCTCTCTCTCTCTCTCTCTCTCTCTCTCTCTCTCTCTCTCTCTCTCTCTCTCTCTCTCTCTCTCTCTCTCTCTCTCTCTCTCTCTCTCTTCTTACCACGGGACAATACCCCTCTTCATATTCCTCCAGAACATATCCACACAACTCTGGCTTCTAACAAATGATAAAATAATTTAATAAAGAAAAGTGTCACGTGTGTGCAATGTATGTGTATAGAACTTCTGTAGTATAGTCTATTGTGTATGCGAGATGAGACCAGTTAGTTCAGGATCTTTCATCATAGTGTCCGGCCATACCACAACACAACACAGCAAGACAGAGGGACCTCACCAAATGAAGCGTCTCTCTGGCCAGGGTTCGACTTCTTCCAAGTGAACGTGGATAGTCTGGGTGCCTGGTTACTAATGTTGAATATGACATAATAAAGTCCATAAGTTCGGAACACATGATGTACTTGATATGTCTATATAAATCCTGTGACCTAGGAACACTTTCACATAGCTCACACGACCGCAAAAAAAAAACTTCTGTCTAGTTGGACAATGTTACTGAATGATTCTCATTACTATTCCACCTCTCTGCCTACAAATGTCATAGTCACTGGAGGTGTTCACAGTTCCTTACAATCAGCCATTTTGGGCACTCAGTCACTGACAAACTAGCCTGTTTATGATAAACACTCTTTTCAGACGAGACCATGATTCCATGTGGAACGGTGTCCCATTGCAAAGGCCATTCAGCCGAACTGCACTCGGTGTGACCGCCATTGTCCACACCTCTGAGTTGTCCTTCAGTTCTCATATACAGTAGAACCTGTCGAAGAGAGAACACCCGGTGAGAGAAACCCGATTCAGACCTACTATATGTGAGTGTAGGCCGAAGGCCGTACTCAGATATTTATATCCTGATCAACCCAGAACTAAACTCTGGCATAAGGCAGAGGAGTTCATCACATTGGTTCTGAGATGTGGTAAGAAAAGGAAAGACTAAAGGAAAGCGAAGAAACCCCAGTAGACACCCTACCGGAAGATCCTACCATTGACATTTCCTTTATCCCCCAAACCACCCTCAATCTCACTGAATATCATCCCACGACATTGGTCTTAACCTGCTGAGTTAAACGATATATCACTCAACCTAGTTTAAGCAACGCATCAGCCTGCTGCTGCCGACACTCCTAAAATAAGTTCCCACAACGCCCCATCACTACGCTCAATTCCAAGTATCTCCCAATTGTGCCTAGTCAATTACCAGCCTAGTATTACTCATACCTAATCTCTATCTATTTAATACCTTATGTAATCTAGTCCTGTCCAGAATTGAAACCACAATTCATATTATGAACAAATGTCCGTCGACTTCAATCGACACGGGACACAGTAGATTCTTTTCCAAATTGGAACAGGAATAGCTTAACACTCCAGCTCGTTTTAATCCATTTGACACACTGATTGCAAACTGTTTCTCCACTGCCGAGAACTGTGCGTTTGAATGACGTCACTGACTTGGCCAGAAGCCAGGTGCAGAGAACCTCTCCTTCTCTCATTCTTCTGATCGTGGTAAACAGTATGCCGACTGGTCCCCCTTTGATCCGGGAAATCCTTCTCCTGTCCTCAAAGACTTCTGGTCGGCGTTTGATCTGGGGAAACCTTTCCCAGCATCAAATAGTTGTGGCGGCCTAGCGACGGCGGTCTCCCGCAATTTATCATTCTGGTCGGCGTCTCCACTAATTCCGTGACACTTTTTCAAGTTCTTTCTAGGGGTGATGGTCGATGACCATATTCTTTGTCTAGAATAGCGCCCTCCCCCGATGTGTCTCCACCTTGACGTGGTGGGGGAGCTTGCGTGTCCCATCGACCTCATTTGCTTGCCGATGGATGAAAAACTACATATCGGACAGCTTATGGGATAGGGACTAGACTAAGAGAGACACCACCTGCTGCTCTGCAGGTATAGACTGAGGATAACAGTCAAAAGTTTAAAAGGTGCACGAAGGCAGACGTTTTTGGTCCGGACAAAACTCTTAAGGCTCCCTGTCGAGGGCTGTGGCTGAACGCCTCTAAGCCACAAACCCTCGGATCTGAGAGCCAGGCCGATACCCGTCTACCGGAAAATAGAAACATGATACTGAGCAAGCTACATGCTCAGGTCTGATACATGTTCGAAGGCTCTCAGCTGGGGGATATGAGAGATTCCCGGATGAGGGGGCCTGGCCGTTTCCCGTTCACTGCTGCACGAAGGTAAGGTGCTGAGCCGGCAGCACATGTAGCCTACCTCGTGAGCGAGTACAAAAAAGTCAGAAAAGTGCCCCAGTCGAAGGACATGGTTACGGAAACTGTCTGTATCTAACTCATAGAGAGTGTAGACAAAAGTGGAAGAACGTCTCATCAACGCGAAATGAAACGCACGGCGAGCGAACCTATTGCGTGGTCTGAAGTCACAAGCAAAAGCTTACCGAGTGGATGTCACTCGCAGTCTGACCGCTCCTGGTGTGTGCTTGAGCGATCAGTGGCAAGCGGGATGCCCAACACATGGAAGTGAGGAACTAAAGCAGCCATGAGCAGGACGTGGAAACTCCTTGGGTGAGCCCAGTCTCAGAGCAATATGTGCCGGCTCTGCAATTATGGAAGCCTCCTTGGATAGCGAGATAATGCCCATGGTCTGCCCCTGCCTTCCCTTGAGGGCCGACCACGATATCGTTGATCGTTCTATCTTGACCAGCTGAGATGTGGGTGACATTACAACAGTCTAACGTGTCTCGAAACCAGAGGAAGGCTAACCTCACTAAAAAAATGCCCGCCGGAAGTCGGAAGTGTCGTCCTACGGGTGGCAAACTAAAAATTGACACTACGCATTTACGTCCGAGTGAAATGTCTCGTCCGAATGTCTCTCGTGCTAGGAACAGCTCTGACTACCTAGTTTCCGAATGCCGCTCTTGTTCGGAACAGCTCTGACTAGGTAGTTTTCCGAATGTCTGTCGTGCCTGGAACAGCTCTGACGGGCGCAACGACAAGCACATGTGCGAAAACTCGCTGAGTGAATACCTTCTGCAGACCTGTCTGGTTTGTGCGGGAACGGCCCGGGGCGAACGAAAAGCCCAATATATTGAAGTGAGGAATTAAAGCAGCCATGAGCATGACGTGACCATTCCCTCGGTGAGCCCAGTATCAGGGCGCTATGTGTCGGCCCTGCAACTATGGAAGCAACCTAGGATGGCGGAAAATGCTATGGACTGTGCCTTCCTTCTCTTGAGGGATGACCGAAGTCCTCAACTGTTCGAACTTGACCAGCTGGGATGTGGACGGTACCACAAAAGTGAGAGTCTCCCTGGATTGCTAACCTGGTCAAAAATGCACGCGAAAGCCGGATGTGTGACCTAAGGGTTTTCAACCCAAGGGTGCCTAACGCACACCGCAATCGCATCTGAAAAAACACTCGGATGAACGAAAAGAAGACGAAGAAGAAGAATAGCGCCTAGTAGGTTAGGGTGACAGATGATTTATCTCCATTAGGTTGGAACATCTGCCTAGTCAGCAAAAAACCGGTTGGTCTGTAATCAAAGAGAATATTAGTGTTATTTGGTATGAAATGTTGAAAGTCGGTTAGAAGAGATGGTAGACTGTATTGAAAGGTTCGATAAGGCAGACGTGGTTTTAAGAAAGGCCGACTTCATAACAGACACTGTTGGTTGGTTGCAGACTTGCCGCTATTGTGGCTGTGAAATAACAAAGTGTGATAGAGGTGGACAAAGTAAGAAATGTTATGCTAGCTAGATTTCGAGAACACCCTTTGTATTTTTGAGAGATGGAACAATGGAAGGTTAGTGTAGCAGACATTGTGGTAGAGAGAGTTGAAGATGTCAGCCATGGGAAATGGATCTTTGCTGACGAATAATTAGATGATATCGAAACTACCCCAGGTGGAGCCACAGACTGCAATGCCATAAATGTTGTTATGACTGTTTCATTAGAGTTCATGTACAACGAAGGTTTGGAATTCTTGGTGGTGTGATATGGAAAAGTTGTGAAGCTATCTATGAAAGACAGAGACACTTTGAGTTAGAAAGAAAAAACATCAAGAGTGTGGAGAGATGAGTGATTAGTCTGTATATGTGCTCCTTTAGCAGATATGCTGCAATGGTAAGTTGAAGCTTTTGGTAATGTGAAAGAGGGAAAGTGCTGACGTTGATGATTATGTATAGTGAAATGATTTTTCAGATAAAAGTTCAAGACACGTTTGACATAACCACGTTTTTCCTAATTTGGGTAACACATTTTTCTTAGTTTGGTCGACACATTTCTTACTTGTCCATACCTATTTCTTAGTTTGGCTGACAGATTTTCCTAGTTTTTATCACTTTGGACGACATATTTATAGTTTGATTGAAATATGTCTTTACTTGGTCAATATTTTTTCACATTTGGATAACAAAGTTTCCTACGTTTCATACGTTTGGACGAGATATTTATAAGTTTGGTCAACATTTGAGTTGCTTTGACTAATATTTTGTCCTAGTTTTTATAAGTTCGGTCGGGATATTTCTGTATGTGGCCATTTGTTCCCATTTGGCTAACAAATTTTCCTACTTTTTATAAGTTTGGATGAGATATTTATAAATTTGGTTGAAATATTTCTTTATTTGGCTAACACGTTTTCTACTCCGATCGACATTTTTCTCAATTTTATTTAATAATTTTCTTCATTTAGTTAACACTTTTTCCTACTTTTTTTTATAAGTTTGATTGAGAAATGTCTTAATTCGGTGATATTTGTGCATACTTTTTATAAACTTGGTCGAGACATTTCTCTACTTGGTCAACATTTTTCACCTTTGGCTAACAAATTTTCCTACATTTTATAAGTTTGGATACGATATTTCTTTACGTTGCCACTATTTTTCATCTTTGGCTAACAAATTTTCCTACATAGGTCGACATATTTTCGTACTTTTGTTAAGTTTGGTCGAGATATTTCGCAAACTTGGCCAATATGTTTCCTAATTTGAGTAACACATTTTTTATATCGATCGACATCTTTATAAGTTTGGATGATGTATTTATTAGTTTGGATGACATGTTTCTTACTTTGGCCACCGCTTTTAATAGTTTGGCTACCATTTCTCCTACTGTTTTATAAGTTTGGTTGAGATATTTTGTATTTTGGCCAACATTTTTCCTAATATTATTATCTTAAAACATTATCTTAAAACGGTTGACATATTTATAAGTGTGTCCATCGTTTTGCCTATTGTATTACTTTTGTCGACATATTTCTTGATTTTGCTAGCACATTTTCTTACTTGTTATAAGTCCGGATATGATATGTATTTACTTCTCCAATATTTTTCCTATGTGGCTAACATTTTTCCTAATTTGGGTAATACATTGTCTTATATCGATCGACATATTTATAAGTGTGTCCATCGTTTTGCCTATTGTATTACTTTGGTCGATATATTTCCTATTTTACTAGCAAATTTTCTTACTTGTTATAAGTTCGCATGAGATATTTCTTTACTTGGCCAATATTTTTCACCTTTGGCTAACAAATATTCACACATTTTATAAGTTTGGACCAGACATCTTAAGTTTGACATATATATTTTATCTATATGGCCAACATGACTTCCTATTTGGCCAATATTTTTCACATTTGACTAACAATTTTCTTACTTTTTGTAAGTATGGTCGAGTTATTTCCTATTTCTGTCACCATTTTTAATTAGTAAGGTTACAATTTTTCTTAATTGTTATAATGTTGGTCGAGATGTTTCTTATTTTGGTCAATAGTTTTGTTAGTTTGGCTAACAATTTTCCTACATTTTATAAGTTGGTCGAGATATTTCTGTATTTGGACAGCATTTTTATAGATTGGCTAGCATTTTTTTTCCTACTTTTTACAAGCTTGGTTGAGATATTTCTTATTTTGACCACGAGTTTTATAAGTTTGGCTAACAAATTCTCCTATATTTTATAAGTTTGGTCGATATATTTCTGCATTTGGCCAACATTTTTAATAATTTGGCTAACATGTTTTCTTACTTGACTGTTGTAGTGATACATAGAACCTGTACTTTCGTCAGGATGGGAAAAGTGGTAATGAGCTCACATATTGAAAAACATATATTGGCATTGGAAATGGGTTTCTGGGGAAAGATGCAAAGACCCCTTTTGGCAGACAGAAGAGTTAATGAAAGTGTAAATGTCTGCTCTGAGAGGCGATAACTTCGCTGGTCAGGACAGTAGACACGTGATTTGTCATGTTATATAGACGTCTAAGATTTAGCAGGGGAAGCTTGTTGAGTTCACGTGTAATATTATGCAAGTGATAAAAAGAGCTAAACACTCGTCGGTGTATGACCCGCCAGCTGTTAAGTGAAAGGTACGCCTTCCCCGACTGGCATCGGTGCTCACATCTCTCCTCTATGTCTATGAGAAAGGGTTAGTCGAACACTGTGATGACTTAGTTATAGTTTCGTATACTATATTAGAAACTGCCTTGTGGTGTATAGAGGTCTTGGTGTAGTAGTAGTTTCATGCTCTTTTCTGTTACTTGGTGTCCCTAGGACAACTCGGACATAGAAAAGCGAGAGAAGTAAGAATATTTTAAACTTCCGACGCCCTGCTGACGAGGGGACAGAATCACTCCCTTTCATGGTGGTCATCACAAGTTAGGTCCCCTGGTTCGACAGCCAACAGAACACCGTTTTTTCTGTAGTATCCCTCTTAACCGTGTGTCTCGGTTATACCCTTGTGTGACAGGATGCAACGCCATCTTTGACCGGATGTAACCATTACCCACTCGTCCCTATACATTGTGGTAATACATGTCTATCTTGTGAGATCTTGGTTTACTTCTACCACACTAATACATACCAGTAGAGACATGGAGCTTGTAATGGGGAAACAGCATCCGTGAGATTACAAGGAAAGAAAATTGTTAAACAAAAGAAAAAAACAACAATGTCTGATGGGAGGTGGCTTTAAAAGGTTAGAACAAGAATCGCTATGATGAAGATTGTCTTTTGCAAGTTGGCAAACATACTGACTAATATAAAGTTTCAACTGTAATGAGAAATAAAATGAGTGTTTAAGTATTACATAGACCCTGCACTTCTGTATGGCTGTGAAGCGAGGTCAGTGAGCAGACAAGTTGAAATGCCTCTAATGCCAGTGGCGTTGTGGATTCTGAGAGGGAAAATGTAATAACGTTCACTAGACATATGAATATCCCTCCAAATAATACCTGGCATTAGACCAAACCACACAGCATAACAGACACATATACACTATACCAGCTATGAAAGGCAACACACTGTCTGAAATAGTATACATAACAGACGCCTTACAATAATATTACACGTAGCTATAGACAGTGGTAAACCCGTATACACAGATACACGATACTTTCCTAACGAACCACACTAGACAAAGTCGCAATACATATACATAGAGGCATGACTATTGAGTTTATATGAAATATTTTTTGGTTGCTTTCACATCCGGATGTAATAGGAGACATTTCACAACACAGCTACGATGCGGTGATAGGGGTGATATGTATCATCTTGACAAATTATTCTATCTATATACACCCCCAATAACATACTACACCATAGTTTTTCAAGCCACACGCGTTTTCAAAGTCACAAGACTAGCGAAATACTGCGATTTAAGATCGGTGTGGCACATGATGATACTGATTGTGATATAGTCTACTTATAACACCTGTTTTATCTGATTAAGGACACATACACTGAATCCATAAGCCACTACCGGCAATTATGAGTAGAAACCAGAGAAGTGCTATTGATTTTTTGTGGATGTCCCGACAATAGGTGTTAAGTGTCACAGAATACTGGAAGGTTGTCGACCCTACAATAAAAACAAAACAGAGATCGCCTCGGTCGCGAGGTGATTGAAGGGTGTTGACCCTAAGATCAAAGAACATAGATCGGCGACCAAAACAGCTACCACTTGTTTGTTGTGAGATTGGGGCCGATAAACCACGATCACAACGCTTTGAACACCGAAGACAGAGTCACGATCAAGCAATATCACAAATCTTTGAAAGGGAAGACGGAGTCCCGAGAAAACACGATCGGAGTTCTTTTGAAGTACGGGAACGTATGTCCGTGATCCAGAGAAAAGAGTCGATATCAAAGTATAATCATTGATGTCCTGAAAAGATCGTTTATCAAGGGAGATTGTCGGCATGTTGTTGTGTGAAGATCAAAAGACAGGAGAAGAGAACAGGGGGCTACTTGGTGGAGTATACCAGTATAGTCCTACATAGCCTAAGTATAAATGGTCTGAATATACAATTTTAATTCAGTTTGCTACGAGGTCTACAACGAGAGGAAGTGTTGATCTATTCTTGGTCTAGTACGAAAAGAGATTTACAATGTTCCGCGTTGGTTGAAAACAACGGGCATTTGTACTGGATGTGCATATGTATTCCCAATTCAGGCTGAGGATGGTGATTATAAGGTAATAGTGATGTAGAGTAGAACTCGAGCATAGTGAATTTGCGTGTGTGACCGTAGTATCGAGTGTCGGCAGCATTTAGCTGAGGAGTAACTTAGTGGGTCGAGTAAGGTGTCAGTGCACTCGATAGAATAAGTACTATGACACGAGAAGATAGGCAGACGGGGGGGGGGAGAGAGAAAGGATAGGTCTATGTTAGGAGATTCTAGTAGAGGTGTTTACTGGGATGTCTGAGATTTTCCTGTGACTTTTCTTTCTTTTACCTAGTCTTAAGTTATGTGAATAAACCCTATGTCTTATGTCAGAGGTCAGTTCTCTGAATATATAGGGGTTACTAACTGAGAACGGCCGTAAGCCTACACTCACCTCTAATGAGTCTGAGTTAGGTTGATATCACCTGGTGTTGTCTCTTCGGCAGGTTCAAATTGAAAGTGCAATAGCTACACTCCTGAGTAGAAGGAAATTACCATATTCTGGTGCAGTGATACCTAACATCAAGATTTGACAGACAGCATAATATCTTTCAAACAAACAAAGAACTGAATGCCATAATTGTTTACATGAACTATCATATAAATGGAAAGGCTGTAACGCCAGAACATTTTCCCAGCGTAACAGAACATTGCATGAACTAAATGAAAGCAGTGTGTCGGTGATATATCTCTAGACAGTGTTTTGGTTGTTCATTCATACATAGACGATAGTACATTCAAGTGTATCGGATGTGTAGACATTACCTGGACTATAATAACTTTCATTTTCTTGGATGTATAAAACTGAAAGACATGACATACAAAAATCACTCAGGGTTGACCATACTGTTTCAAAAGTTTTTTTCAGGAGATATTGTGAAGAAATCAACATCATTCAGAGAGACACTTCACTGGGTGAGCGCATTCCAGTTATGTGCTGTTGTGATATAACATGGCCGTTGCATGATGAGAACTGTGATGTGGATCCTAGACTGTCAATCTTGTCTCACTTACACGATAGAATACACCACAGATGTCTTTACACCTACACTATACACACCCATGGCACATTATATTCATTAAATAATGTTAGTATTTATTGGAGGGCAGTGTTGTGTGGGTATGTTCTGGGGGAATGTGAAGAGGGGTCATTGTCTTGTGGTAATAGAGAGAGAGAGATAGTGAATAAAAGACTGGAAAGGGAGTGTGTAGACAAAGGTCCGGCAATAGACCCAAAATTGAAAAAAGGGAAGTTTGAAGTGTGCTTGTTGATTCTACTGTCCCCCAGAGACGACAAGTGACATTAAGCCCGTAATCCCCTATTGACATGTATATGGACTTTTATTAATATCGCGAACTATTTGCAATGGTGGATATATCAGGAATACTAATAACCCGACTCGTTCATAACGGTACAGATAAGCCCCTTGATTAACCACTATGCGAATGAGTATTGCTTTTTTTGCACCAGATGTTGTAGTTTTGAGTATATCATTTTCTGATTGTTAAGTTATGTTATATTTTGTTACGCGTAGGTACAAAGGTGAAGACGGTTGTCCATGTTTACTACGACTCGGTACTCTGCCTAGTGATCAGTCCTCGAACACCGGTCAAGTGGTCACTAGGAGGTGGAACCCTTACTCTGTGATGCATTTTACTTCGACATGGACGAACAGAGAGAGTACAAACCCTACACTAATAACAACACTAACCCTAACCACTAACTCTAAACACTAAACCTAACCCCTAACCCTAGCCCCTAACCCTAGCCTCTAACTCTAACGCCTAACCCTAAACCTTAACCCTAAAAACAACCCTAACCCTAACTCCTAACCCTATCCCTAACATCAACCCTAAACCTAAGTTAGGATTCGGACTAGTGGTCAGTTCTCGATGACCGGACTAGTGCCCAGTTTTTGATGACCTGTCAAGTGGTCACTACAAGGAGACACTGGTGCAATATACCCTAACCCTAACCTCAACCTTATCCCTTAACGCTAACCCATAACCCTAACCCCTAACCCTAACAACACCCCTAACCCTAACCGAGGCCGAACTGGATTGCTCTAAATCTGCACCTCCTGGCACCTCCGTCTTTGCGCTTTGTAATCCTTAGAGGTTAATCCAGAAAATATAATCAAATAGAACACAACATACTACTGTGGTGTTGTTAATGTCATCTAGTTTCTACTGCGTATTACAACTATCGAGAGGTTTGAACTCAAGCAAAATCCATCACGTGTTACCACTTCTGTGCACGGGATGAACTTTGTGTGTTGGTCAGCGTTCCCTATTACGAGTGGAAGTCAATAAGTAAGTTATAAATGATTGTAGAAAAGTAACTAAATATGATAATGACTTGAAACCAGTTTTTTTTTTATACATACATTTTCCCTTTATTTCTTAACATAATTTCCACAAACATTGATGCACTTATCCCATCGTTTTATAAGTCCTCCCAAACCGGCTGCATAGAACTGCGTGCTCTGTTTTCTAAACCACGTTTTCACTTCGCATTCAACTTCGGCGTCATTCGCGAAATGTCTCCCGCTAAGGTGGGCTTTCAGTGGACCAAAGAGGTGGAAATCCCTAGGGGCTAAGTCGGAGCTGCAAAGTGGATGTTCCAGAACTTCCCACCTTAGTTGGTTAATTGTCTCTTGAGTTAATCGAACCGTATGTGGTCTGGCATTGTCATGAAGAAACAATACGCCTCTAGTCAGCAGTCCTGGACGTTTTCTACCAATTGCATCCTTGAAGCATCGATAGAACTTCACAGTACGATTCAGAATTCACATTGTCACCTTTCTTCTTGAAATTGGTTAAAAGCACGCCTTCGGAATCCCAGAACACTGTCAGCACAACCTTCCCTGCTGATGGCGTAACCTTGAATTTTTTGACACAAGTCGAAGAAGGATGTTTCCATTGCATTGAAGAACGCTTTGATTCGGGGTGGTAGTGATGCACACATGATTCGTCCCCAGTAACAATCCTGTTCAGCATGTCTTCTCCTTCATCTTCGTATCAACAGAGATGATGCAAGGACAGGCCAACTCGGTTCATTTTGTGTTCCTCCTTCAATTGCCTAGGTACCCACCTTGAGCACACTTCTTAAATTTCAATCGATCATGCATTATGCTGTTTGCTGATCCACGTAAGCACCCTATTGCAGATGCTACAGAGTCTATCGTTACTCGCCTGTCACTTCTAATCATCTCCTCCACCCGCTGCACGGATGCTTCTGTTGCAATCTCAACAGTACGATCAGAACAGATTTTATCAACAATTTTAGAGCGTCCTTGAGAAAAATTTTCTACCCAGCTGTGCATTGCCTTACGGGACAAATATTTGTCAGCATAAACAGGGAGCATTTCCTTATGAATGTCCTTTGCAGGCAGTCCTTTTGCCCACAAAAAAACGCACAACGGCACGTTGCTCTTTGGTTATACACTCTGTAAGTACAGTCACCATTTTGTTTAAGCGCTGCGCATGCGCATGAGACTCCTAACGCCACCTGACGAACGGGAATATAAAGTTCGATGTTGCTGTCACCTAATGACACCTGTAGAAAACATCAACTACATTTACTTGCCATCCCACATAACTGTGTGACTTACTTATTGACTCGCCCTCGTACCAGCTGTCCCTCGCCATCGGGCAAACTCACTCAGACTTCAGAGATTCTTGTAATTTACCTCCCCAAGTCAAGGACGAGAAGTCAACATTTCTATACGAAGCTCTGGCTGAAAGATGAATGATCGACTACATAAATGCGCCCCTTCATCATCATTAGCGCCCAGGAAGAAAGCTCTTTACCAACAACCATAATTCATACTTATACACACGTCTGATACGTCAACCATATGGTAGAATAACGTTAATAGAATACTCGTCTTACAGTCTTTCCGAGTTGCAACGGTCTTTTACAATAGCTCTTGTCCCTTCCCCCTCCTTGCACCCCCTAGTAATATACATATAGCCTGTGATCCCCTGACTTAACATGCATTAGAAAAGCATTTCGCATTTCCACTGAGTAAATATGAAATATTCTACATAACGGGAATTTTTATTTTCAGTTTACTAGGATGGTTCAGAAAGCAATGGCAAACTACTAGCGTAAACTGTCCTAGAAATCACAAACCGCCAAAAACTCTGGGGTTGGTTGCGATGTCCTGTAACGGAAATGCAACTGAAAGTGATCAAAGCATGTTATTCTAACCTCATTTGTATATTGTAATTTTAAGGAGTGGAGCAAAATGGCCTTCGTGAATGTAATTTATTAAAACTAAGAAGGCTGGTCATGGAAAATAATTAAATACAAGAAACTGTTGAATATATACGAGCACGGTGGGCTTTTAATAATCAAGTGGGCGTTAACCCCTGCCTATCATTGATCTAACAGCAATAGTAACACCACTAGTTGGAAATTTGCCATGTAACTATCTTGACGTAAATAAATGAATAAAATCTATCTGGTAAAATCTGAGATTTTCAATAAGTATAATGTAAATTAAAATGTGCCAGGGCGATAGAACACGTCCCGCCCTTCCCCTCCCACCGCCCGTCGGGAAAACATTTGTTTTAGAATCAATGACTTTATTCCGTTAGGGTTTGGAACTCCGTGAATATTTTGCCTATTATCGATTTACGCCATTATCTCCCCTTAAACCTTATATCTGTTGTCCTCTCCTTGAGGGGAGTTTCCTTGCCGAAGTGCTTATACCGCCAGCCTTGCGCCCAAAGGTTGTCGGGTTCGATTCTTGACTGTAACATTCGTTTCACGAGTGCAGTTTTCTCGAAGACATCTGTGTGCCAGTCGCTGGAGCTACAGAGTTTGCGCTCTGTGTGACGCTTTCGGCAGGTGGCCTTGCGGAAGGAGACCGAATCTATATGGGATCAAACCCGTTATAATGAAATCGATCCTTTTGCCTGTTAACCCTGTGTTTAATGTGAACACAAATGGAAAGAAAGCAAAATGGTGCTAATGCCGTGGGATGCAGCCAGGCGGTGATAGTCCAAGCCCAGTGCGACTTCATCTTTGTTATGGCAACAAGGCACAGGGGAATTGGGTTAGAGCTATTGACCAAACACACTTCGGCCACTCAACATGCTGTGTAGTGTAACGCCGAAGGAGTCTTTAACCAGGAAGTCTTCTAAAATAGATCGCCTTCTTTGGAGATAGAATTGGAGTGGCGTGCATCTTCTACGCATCAGATTCTCAGTCAGAGGATATCAGAAAACACGTTTCCACCGCGAAGGACAGAATGAAGGAGTTCAAATAAGTGTACTTACTCGAAATTCAATAGTATGCAGCGGAGTATCTGTGACCTTTATCAGTCAATAAGAATATATAGGCATTGATATAATGATAAAGGGAGAGACAATAAGAATGAACAATCTGCACAGTCTAGAAAGTAAAGATCTAAAACTGTCACGCACAGAAATAACACCCAAACTGCATAATAGCTGGAAACATTACTAGCCAGTCGCTGAGAAAGATGAGGATATCCAGATACTGACAACAGAGAAGATGAAGTGTAGGACTGGGAAACAGACTCCAATCTCCAAATTATAAAATACAGGATGACAAAGCCACTTTTTACTCTAGAAGACGGTGTACGACGTGTACTCCAGGCTTTGCCTTCTGCACAGAAAACAATCAATCAATCAATCATGCGCTATGCCGGAAAGCGTGGGCGGTCATGACTCGCCATTTCACTCGATCACCAGAGTGGTGGATCAGCTCAGTGTTCCTGTCTCGTCCATGCCATGTGGCCACGCCATCCAGATATTTTCCTCTCGGTCTTCCTCTCGGTCTGTTGGTTTGCACAGAAACCATCATCCACAAAATTGATCGCCATATTCAAGACCAATTAGCAGGAAGTGACCATAGACCTGCAAAAATTGTCATGAAAATGGAGTATATTCTATAGAAGCACAAGCAATTACCTCGCTGCAATAACAAACCAGCTTATTATGATAGATTTGTCATGCTAACAAAACAAAACAAAAACAACTGTGAAAACATAAAAGCACGACATGGCAACAAGAAAATAATAGTGGAAAGTGTAAATAGACAGCTATAGAGTTCATTCAAAGAGGGGCAAAGAACAATTACATACCTTGCTGGGTTGAATAACTACAAATTCTTGAGAACAACGATGAAGACGAAAGAAAGAGAGCAGAGAGGGAGAACACATAACTGAAGCTGTCTCAGCAAAAAATATAAAAGAGCATTAAAGTAAACAACAAGAGATTGTCAGAGAGAAAAACCAGAAAACCTGAACTATGACAGGAATAGAAACAAGAGAGAGAAACCAGAAAACCTGAACTGTGACAGGAATAGAAACAAGAGAGAGAAACCAGAAAACCTGAACTGTGACAGGAATAGAAACAAGAGAGAGAAACCAGAAAACCTGAACTGTGACAGGAATAGAAACAAGAGAGAGAAACCAGAAAACCTGAACTGTGACAGGAATAGAAACAAGAGAGAGAAACCAGAAGACCTGAACTGTGACAGGAATAGAAACAAGAGAGAGAAACCAGAAAACCTGAACTGTGACAGGAATAGAAACAAGAGAGAAAAACCAGAAAACCTGAACTATGACAGGAATAGAAACTTCTTATTCTTCTTCTGCGTTCATCCGGAGTTTTTTTTTTCGGACGTGATTGCGTTGTGCCTGTTTACAGCAGAGCTGCGTTCTTGCGCCGTTAGGACGACACATCCGACTTCTGCGGGCATTTGTTGACCGAGTTAACCTTCCCGGGGAATAGAAACAAACTATGTAAACTATTATTTTTGTTTGCTTGCTATGAACTCAAGCGTAGTCCACACGCTCTACTTCTTCTAGTGCGCTGGACTGATTTTTGCCTGTGGATTAGCTTATCCCACTGCCAGTGTCATCGCCTTCAGCGAACCCACTTCGACTTCTGAGATACTTGTAATTTATATTTCCAAGTGAAGGATGAGAAGTCTACATTTTTCTACAACTGACCGATGTAGGGGTTGAATCCGTTGCCTCGGCATCAGCATCCGGATGTTTAAGAACGAGCGCTCATATCAGTTTGGCCTTGCTGACCTCCTGGCAACTAATAAAAGCCATGAATAATGAAAGAAAAAAATTACTAACAAATATCAAGTAAACGGCATGCTTACAGGGATCAAGACTGTCAATGCACTGGTGGAATCATATTCTAGTCCAAACTATAGTGACAACACAACAGAACAGGGAAAAAGCAATTAAAGACACCAAACGCGCCTTAATAAAACAAAGACAGCAGCAGAATATACGATGACACATTTTAAAATGGAAGAAATTGTACAGGTAATGATGCCCTAAAAAATAATAAATCATCAGAAATGTATGGAATTACAAATGAAATCCTAAATGGACTAATAAAGCTCAAAAGAAACTGTTAGCAGTATAAAATTATATATGCAAGAAAGGAGCGGTTACAAAGACACGAAACGAAGCAATACTATAGTATGTCCCACAAAGAATGCCTTCATTCACGATCAATTATTTTGAAGACTGTCTGTCGCATCGTTATGAAATTTTTCCAGCCGTTTTATATTTACCCCCACCCAAGGAATATGTCTTTGATAGGTCCAAAAGCAACTTAAATCATTGAAAGCGGCAACATTTCTTTGATGTTTTGGGGGAAATGTAGTGAATTCACGCTAACAAACTAGTCTTACAGTAAACCACGTTATTTCTGGTAAAGACACAAGTACAAGGCGTAGCCAGGTTCGTATGGGAGTGGGTGCAATAAAAAAGTAGCTTAGAGTAGCATTGCACCGGGTTTTTATCCCACATGGCTCAGTCTCTTTCCGCAGAGCGGAAAGCGTGGCACAAAGCACGAACTCCGTATCTCCAGCGACGACCCCCTGGAGTCTCCGGAAAAAATGCACTCGTGAAATGAAGGAATCGAACATACAACCCTCGAAGCCCGAGTCAGACGGCTTGACCACTTCACCACGGAGATTCCCGAGAGGGGTGCAATGTGTAATATTAGTAAAGACAGAGAATGTACAGAGGTATGGGGTAAATAATGTGTAAATTGACAGGAAAGTAGAAGGAATATATTTCTTACCTTATTTTTCATTTCCTTCTTGTTTCTTCAGCTGCTGGTTAATAATTGTACACAAGTATTCATGTTACTATGATGCATTTAGCTTTTTATATTGAGCTCGTGAAAGCTTCCAAATAGCTGTGCGTTAATGTGCGTATGGAGTGACCAGAAATGATACCGCAATTTAGTCATCATGTTTCCATTTTTAAGGATCTGTTCAGCAGTCTGTGTGGTCTGTTCACACGTACACATGGGTGACAGACCCACTGTGAGTCTTCGTGACAGACAGACAGACAGACAAGACAGACAGGACAGACAGACAGACAGACAGACAGACAGACAGACAGACAGACAGACAGACAGACAGACAGACAGACAGACAGACATTATTATATAGTATTCTCGAGCCAATCTCTAAATACATTACCATTAATCTTACTATGATAATCCCTATTGTCTGTATGCTTTGATACGAACACGAGCCCAGCATTCTGTTGCAAGCCATTATGCGTATTACCAGCATGGGCCATGACCAAAAGCTGTCCTATACTACTGGGCACATATCGCTTTATCTGTCCATCCACTGGTTGCCATTCCTTATCACTTGTGTGGTGCGCATTGATACACATTTCATCCAAACACACTATGCCATAATTTTCTTTGTGCATTTCCCTTATTTCACGTAGGTATCTGCTTCTCATGGCTCCTAAATGCGGTTGCTCGCAAAGGTTATTTCTACCGCCCTTGTACTTTCAAACTGTGAAGATAATGTCCTTATAATTTTCCACAAAGTTGTTTTGGATAGCTCTATGTTATTGTTCTTTCTGAACCAAACCCTAAGTTTTCTTACAGTCACTGTTTCTTTGGCATCCAGCATTTTTATAATGCTGGATAATCCTGGATATAAAATTCAAAATTTTTATAATTTTAGGAGTCTCTGTGGCGAAGTGGTCAAGCCTTTTGACTCGGGCTCCAAACGTCGTGGGTTCGATTCCAGTGCACGAGTTAAATTTTTCTGAGACTTCTGTGGGTCGTCGCTAGAGCTGCGGAGTTCGTGCTTTGTGCGGTGCTTTCCGCGCTGCGGAAAGAAACCGAACCATATGGGATAGAACCCGGTGCAATCAAGTCGATCCTGTCGTATATCAAGCGACTTTTTAAAGCATTTTTATAATAGCTCGCCTTATGACATCTTTGTCAAAACTGTCTACAATAATCTTTCTACCTACCGTTTGGTTATTGCGTGGTGGTTTAATTCCAGATTCTTGTACCCTTTGACAAAATGCCCGTTTACTCAAGCCCAATTCATGCATTGTTCTTTTTTCGGAATTTGTAATAGTATAAAACAGTTTCTTGCGATCAGCTTCTTGACAAAAATATGTGTACAACTTCATAGTGATTCTTTGAAGTGTACAATTTCGCATTAAAGCCCATTGAAAAATATTCACACATTTCAATGTTAGCGATAAGTGATAAGATTTTAATAAACATATTAATCAGGTTTCATGAAATAACCCACATTTTGAGACACCTCTGAACAGTCTTAGTTTGAACAACGCGGGGGGTTGGCAAAAGGCCAATCCTGTGAAAACACGTACAATATTCAGAATTGAGCCCTGATCGTCTGTCTACGCTGTAATACATTTAAAATTATGAATTTCATGTCAGACCCGTAAATTATATATCTCATATAAACAAACTTTGAAATCTGCTGTAAAATCTCCAGAACAAAAAATTTTTTGTTGGGTGGACATAATGATAAGGTTATATACTAAATTTCATAAATTTCCCTCAGTTGGTTACTGAGATATTGATGTTTATATTGGGGCAAACAAATGTGGACATACTATAATACCAGTCCCACAGAAAGGAAATGACCTGACAGAATCAAATGGCTTTCGACCTATCATCAGCTTAACTGTATGGGAAAATTAATGGAGCGCATTTTCAATGGCAGGCTAACGTGGCATCTGAACGAAAAACATATCTTAACTCACACCAAGAAGAATTCGGAAAGTGAAGATCTACAAAAGATCAGATAGCTTACATAGATCTAAGAGATGGCTTGTTTTAAAGCACACACTAGCAGCGGTCTGTGCGAACAGCGAAAATGCTGATGTTGATTGCTACGTTCTGTGAAGGACATGCAACTTAATTTTTAATTTGATAAACTATGGAAGGACAAACCGTAAGTAACACATCATGAAAATGTACGAATGGATAAGTCACTAACTTTAGAACAGAACTGAGAGGACAAAAGGACAAACCAGCAAAAATGTAAGCACGGTGTCCCCAAAGGGGGACTACTTTCACCAATATTATTTCCAGCATATATAAATGACAACATTAAATAAAACTTTTTTAGCCAGAGTAGACACCTCCTATGCAGCAACCTAGCCATATGCACTGCTGCAGAATATATTTCCAGAATATAGAAATGGCAACATTAAATAAAACTTCTCAGCCAGAGTACACACCTCATATGCAGACAACCTAGCCATAAGAACTTCTGAAGAATATATTAGTACAGCTAACAGTAGTAAGCAAGCCTTATTAGTGTTAGAGGAGTGATCAAAATCATTACTAGTGAAGATAAGTGAGGAGAAAACATGCACATTGTTCTCAAATAAAAACACAGCCCCGGGAAGGTTAACCCGGTCAACAAATGCCCGCAGAAGTCGGATGTGTCGGCCTAACGGCGCAAGAACGCAGCTCTGCTGTAAACAGGCACAACGCAATCACATCCGGAAAAAAACTCCGGATGAACGAAGAAGAAGAAATAAAAACACATTAAGCCGTTACCCTTGATCGTCGCCTGACATGGAAGGCACAGGTTGAGGAAAATCGAACAAGAGGAAGGCAAAGAATGGCAAGATGACAACCAAGAAAAAGCTTGCTGGCACGACAAAGGGCTAGACGAGAAAGTTTTCAAGCAGCTATATACTGGACGGGGGCGAGGCCAGTGCTTGAATGCGGTATTGCAGCTTGGACTATGGCACACTTTAACAAATTAAATAGTCAAACATCAAGGAATGCGGATCATAACTGGAGGTCTGAAGACAACGCCTATTAGTAAACTATAAAAGATCAATTGTTAGGATAGAAGAGAAAGCAACAAACAGAACAATTTAGAAGATTGACAGATGACCATATCTATAAGGTTTTTAATGGCTTTGGAAGTTGAATACTAGAGCGAAAGTACTTTGTGGAATCTGTAAAACCAAATATTAAGACAGATTCTATACTTAATATGTCAACAGCCAAACGAGTGGAGGAAAGAAAGCACAGTCAACTAGAAAATTCTCAAGTAACTTCAGAACGGAGATAGGGACATCGACAGCTGCAGCAGAAATGCTGTTGTAGGAAAAATAAGAGAAATACAAAGCTCTCTTGAGTCAGTTGTCTCAGTTATATGAAGTGTAAAAAAAACAATGCATAACTAACAGATCTAAGAGCGGAACTTCGTGGACTCCAAAAGAAATCCAAAAGAGTTGTAGTGCAGGGGATTACACCCTATTGTAAAATACTTGAAAATGAAAAGGGTGACAGACTGACAAAGGAAGGCAGACAACTACTTCAGCCTGAGACATAACCTATGATAAGTCCAAGATGTTAATAAAAATCCTTTGCCAAGTGGGAATCAGAGCATCTAGGGTACTAGAAATACTATACGTACCTATGACCAACTCAATCGAAGTGAAAAATCAGCAATCATCAGACTTCACATTGGCCATAACACGCTAGAAATACCTCTTGTTTAATAAACTAAGGATATGAAACACTGATGAATGTATGTGGAGCTGGTAAAAAGACAGCTAAACATTTGCTGTAAGTCTCTCACATATGCAGAACAGGGATCTATGAGGATGTCAACAGAACCAAGTTGACTACTGATATTTTAAAATATATTCAGTTTGACATCTGAAGGTGTACGAAAAAGAAGAAGGTAACCCATTTATTTGTGCTCTTTTGTTAGTCAGGTCATAATTACATTTCCTTGTGCATTCATTTGATTTTGCAGGTGTTGTGTTAGTTTTCAATTTCTTTGCAATGTTTCTCAAGTCAAGCTTCTTTTGCGTCATTACATAATTTTCTAGTTTTCATTTGGACCTCCTCATGTGTTTCATGGTTAGTTTTTTTCTTTTTTTTTTTTCTTGTTTCCATTAGTTTTAAGATGGCGTCAGTCATCCATTTCTGACGGCCAAATACCGTCATGTTTCGTACAGTTGTTACTGCAGCCTGTCTTCATATTTCCGATAGGTCATTAGGGTCTTGAAATAGAATGTTTAAATCAGACAATGTATCAAATCTGTTCTATATTTCTATGTTGAATTTATCCTGTATCTCCTCATTCTTCGGTGCACCCAGATCCAGTGTAATGTTTCTTGGTGTATATTTAACCTTCTTTTTCGTGTAAATTGTTTATGAATTGCTTATGTATATTGTTGAACTAATCTATGATCACCGGAGCAGACCGCAGTTGGTTGCATATACGCAATTTTCTCTACCGAGCGAGGCTGTTCCTGTGTAACATCCATTTACGTCATTTTTCTGATATTCTGTGAATCGACATGTGAATTTCAAGGCATCTGTAAAGAATATAGGCTGCTATTGCATTCCTTCTTGGCTGTGACCATACAGGTCGGTGACCGTAGCCACTGTCTCTATTAGGAGATCTTCTGCCTATCGTCGCGAAGTTGAGACCATAACCAACAAGTATTGAGCGTTAAGCTCAACCCAGCACCTGCTCCGGTGATCTCACATTACTCTGATAGAGGATCATTAGGTATACCACCTTGCCCAAGGGTGTTCCGTAGGCCAGCTGCGGGAATGGGGCGCCTTAGTTGTTCTTTGATAGCGGATACCCCTACCCCACCCCACACCACCTCCTTAGGGCATATTGTTAAAACACACAAAGTAAGGTGAAGCACAGGGCCTTTTTTACACGCTGTTTAAGGTGCATTTTGGCATACAGTGCCAACCCATGCAGATTCGAATACATGGCCATCGTACCGATATGCGATCATCTAGTAACTATGCCACCGCAGCTATCGGTTTGTGTGTGTTATTATTAAAATTCAAATATCAGGGATCATAAAATTGAAATAAACAGTTATTTGTATTGGTAAAATCAGAAATATAAAAAGGAGTATACCGTTTTGGAAATGCAGTATATGTGCAGTGACGTGCAGCGGGGGATGCGGGGGGTGCAACGGCCCCGGGCATCCAGCCGGGAGGGGGGCGTCCAGTTAGGGAGAGGGGGCAGCACAGTGCAGTCGGAGAGGAGGAATTAATGAGGTAAAGAACAATTTAGGAGCATCCAATCAAGGGGTTGGCCCCGGGCATCAAAGAACCTCTGCACGCCACTGTATATGTGTTATCTTGCCTACAGCTCCTCATTGAGGTGTTCACCAACACAAAACCGAAATACTACAGAAGAAGAAGAAGAAGCTATGTAATTATCTGAGCCTAACAATTATTATATAGTTTGTTTGTTTGTTTGTTTAAGTATTAAAGAACCCTTAAAGCAGACTGGGCTTATGGTGTTAGACACATAATTTTATTGACCAATCGGTACACGGTGGTCAGCTTGACTTCCCAAAACATTTCCTGATATCCATTTTCTGCTGGGTCTGGTAGGATGCCCAGTCAATTATAAAAATCCGCCTCGTTGCGGATTCGAACAATGACTACGACGGGGCCAGCTGACAAGTACAAACATCTAGCCACTACGCCACTGATGATCGCAGTCAGTTACACTTTGGGTTCTGTCAATCTTTAAACAGATCAATCCTATTAGTATTTGTTGCTTTGTCGCACTCGAAGTAAAACATTATCGTAGGAGATCAAGTTCTGCAGTAAACTTAAAAACTATATCTTTCAACATAGACTGCCAAAGACAGTTTTTACTACGATTAGTGATTAGTGTCGAATATGTTAGTTTTATGGAATGATAGTTTGAAACTAAGAAGTATAAACGGACTGACCCAAACAGAAATGAGGTTCAGGAGAAGAATACTCAACGTATCAAGAAGGGATCAGATCAGAAATGAAGAAATCAGGACTAAAGTGGGGGTTAAAGCAGCACTAGATTTTATTAGAAAGCAGCAAGTCAAATGGTTTGGCCATGCAAGTAGGTTACCAGACAACAGCATGCCACAAGCAATATAATGTACAGACCAGATGGAAACAGAGGAAGAGGCCGACCATGTAAACGTTGGACGGAGGGTATAGCAGAATCCATGGGAATGTCGATATACGAAGCCCATAACCTGGCACTCTCACGAAGTTTATACTTCACCTCGACACCGCAAGGTACAAGAGGAACATGATGAGGTGAGATTAGATGATAGTTTGTTTCCTCGTTTTTATCGTGAATAGTTTTATACAAGGTACGGAGTTCCGCACACACTTTTTACTCGGGTGACCTACAGCAAACAAGATGCCGGCCACACTAGCTGCACCGAAGTCGAATATCTCACCGCTGATTCGTGTAAGCTTCTTGATAGTGTATTAGTACTATTTGTTTGGAGTGCATTTGTTATTCACGCAGACAAACTTCATATGTATTTGTAAAATCATTTGTTTGTTATGTGTTCTTCAAACTACTACTAGACTGTTGATACCTGCACGACCTGGCAGTTTGTCATTCATATCATAACTCTGTCATAACTCATAACTTAATAAGTCATTTTCATTCATTAATTTTAGGGAGAGATTATTCACAAACGTTTGTAAATAATACTGAGCGTTATTCACAAACGGGACTGGTCACGTGACGTTTACTACTGCCGTTGATTGGCTTCAGAAGACTATTATTATTCTCTCTTGTTCTTTTTTTGCAAGTTCATTTTCTTAAAACCTCACAAAGGCAATATTTGCCGACAAGGACACACACTACATACAGTCATATTTTATTTGGCAAATAAAATTCACATTAAACAGACATCTATTGGATCCATTGTTTTTGACACTCGGCCACACCCTCGCTGCCTGGGGGATCCCCCCACCCCACCCCGGCAGCTTCTGCAGATCCACAAAGCAGACTTTATTCACAAGCGTCGAGTTTCTCAGTTCTATATTTTAGTTCATAATGTTTAATATTTTTTTTATTATATCACCTATTGAATTTCTGAAAAAAAATTTTTTTAAAAGACTTGGTAGGGAATCAAACCCCGGTCTCCTGCG
Source organism: Cepaea nemoralis (assembly GCA_014155875.1). Taxonomy (NCBI): domain Eukaryota; kingdom Metazoa; phylum Mollusca; class Gastropoda; order Stylommatophora; family Helicidae; genus Cepaea; species Cepaea nemoralis. The sequence continues at coordinate 19,098 of JACEFZ010000328.1, read as the reverse complement.
TGACAAGCAGAGGTCTTACCACTATACTACCGAGGACGCAATAATAATTCCACTATTTGACTAACGTAGTCAAACGTATGTCACGTGACCAGCTGCGTTTGTGAATAATGCTCAGTATTCTTCACAACCCTTTGTGAATAATCACTTCATTAATTTTAATATTTATTCTCAGGAATGGACATTGGTTAAGTTGAGTGTGTGAACAATTGATAAATTACAACTCATACACAAGTTATTTGATAATATACAATTATTATACACAGATGGGTCTGTGGGGAGAGATAAGGTGGATGTGGCCTCGTGTGAATAAGGAGATTGGCTTTATCACTACTTCCGAATGAGAATGGAAGTGGAGGATTGTTGAGGTTGTAAGAGTCTAGAATTGTACAGAATGACATATTTATGACATACAAAGCATGCTACATAATACAGAAACATGTATCTTCTGCGTACGGCGGCCTGCATTGATTGAACAGACGAAGGTCAAGCAAGAGCATATTAAACCAATGCATGCATTTATGCATGGAAATGAACAGCTAACAAACTGGCTACCACCACTCCTGTGGGTGACGAGCTAGGGTATGACAAGAATGAGGTGGTTAAAGCTGTCTGGGATTGAGTGTAAAGTGCAGCAAATCAAAGGACTATTTAGGACTCCCATCTGGAGTGGTGGCAAATTCAGCAGGGAGTGGACAGTCTAGTTGACACTCAGCCGGTAGAAGGAAATGCAAGCAGATTTTCAGTCAGGCTGCCACCAATATCATCAACTCTTTATTGGCTACCAAAGCATGTATGGGAATATCCTGAATTCAATGTTTTTATATTTCATTTATTTATTGTCAAAGTTCTATTGGGGATTTACAAAACGTCTCAAATCTTAACATATATGACAGCTGCCACACTAAACAGGACATTGAGACGATTACTAATATACTGGAGTAGAGCAGATATCAGTGCCAGCAGATACCTGTACTACCATCTCTGCCCATACCACTCTTGTCGTAAGTCACGGAGAGCAAGATTTCCTCCTTTCACTAATAAATAAAATAAACTGGAGAGGGTGTTTTTGGGTGGTTCTGTGTTCTAGGATTAGCGGAGTGCATGGGCATCTTCATCAAGATCGAAATGCGAAACTTTAAGGAAGCAAGTGGTGCATTTGCTGTGACGACCAGCAACCTTATGTTTAACCCTTTACAAGGGAAAACATCCATTTGCGGCCGATTGCTTAAACGAGCAGATCGTCTGAAACCGCCCGATACTATTATGCATTGTAAAAACGCGATCTCTCGGCTTTCCGACACTTCCGACGGCTACTTTCGCTTTCACCGATAGCTTGATAATGTGGCCGCCATTTGTAAGCGCCTACTATGAATTTGAACGGACTTTTACGGACTATTTTTGATAGTTTTCGGGATTTTTACGCTTAGTTTTTCAAAATGGATTTCGGCGATTCTTCAAGTGATAGCCGAGATTTCGCTAGGTTCAATTTAAGTGACATTAAAGGGCACGAAGTTGACTATTAATCGCAGCTAGATATCAGTGAAAAGCATTACTTTTGCATTAGCAGTCGTCAGTCGGACTTTAAAGAAAGTGATTATGATTCTGAAAATGTATTTGTAAATTGCCGTATAGACGACGGAAAATCACAAACAATATGCTGTATTTTGTAAATATTTGTGTTCATATATGGATTACCTGCAACAATCACATGAGTAACATATTCTGCATGCTTTTCCCTTTATTGTGTTGTTTATTTAACTAAAATCAGTTGACTAACACCTTATTTGTGATGTTTTTACTAACGCAACCCGAAATTTTACTGAACCTGAAAAAATCTTGCCCGTTCAGGGCTAAAAAACGGACAAGCGTCTGCCCTGCAAAGAGTTAAACAAAAGCAGTAGCCAAAGCCCTGAATTTGCTCAACATGCCAAGGTACTGACACATGCATACCGAGTGACTTAATGAACATGCTCAAGAAGGTCCAGACTGGCCTCATTTGACACAAGTAGCTCAAAACACTGAGCACATAATATAATAATTAGTCCAACCAATACTGGGATACTCAGACGTGAACGATGGTGTGATTGAGGAGGAAAGGGCATTGGAAGGCCAGACATCAATGCCATAAGAAACGCTGGACAGAGACACTTGGGATGTTGCTTCCTTGTCCAGAGTGAGGGAGATAAGTGTGTGATGGGGAGCTGCCAGACATGAATATTTTCTCAAGGGCACAAGATACATAAGTAGTGTTTCAGCCTGTTATGCCCTCTGCAAAGTCTAAAGATTGCTATTCGTTCACTCCGGTCAGGTATGGTTTAATGATTTGGAGATTAAATTATCAGACTTGTGTGAAAAAAGGGGGGGGGGGAACTGCGTGGTCTCAAAGTATGGTGTCCGCCTCGAGTGCTGGAGGTCCCAGGTTCAAGCCTCGGTGAGGACCAGGATTTTTTCATGTGGGCTCCGACTCATGTGGAGTAATAAAATTTCCCCTTGTCTCTGGGTAGTGAGATTGGACCCCCATGTGTATTGTTGCGCACTTTAAAAAATCCCTTGGCAGTTGGAAATCAAAACAGAGTAGCTTAACGGTGCTGTCCGGGCAAAATTTCGAATTAAAAATCTACCCCAAGTATTTCAGGATCCTCGCCGGTGCTACGGAGTTCATGCACTGAGCTGAGATTCTCCAGACTCAGGTTTGAGTTAGGAGGAGAACGGAGCACTTATGGGTTACACCCGTGTGCCGTGATATTGATCCATCGACTAAGCTAAACTAAACTAGACTTGTGTGAAAAGGATGTTAAATGTTTTCTGTATTTTGTAACAAACATCAATGACCAATTAACTACAGAAATATAACTGAAACTATGTGATATAAAATGATTACTACTATAAATAGCAACATATACTGGCAGAGGTGATTGTCAGCAGATGGCGACATTTACACTTTTAGAAAATGTAAAATTAAATTGCTTGCTTGGAAATTAAAGAGAACATAAGGCCTTGTTTGGGTAGGCTTAGTAACTGTTGCTAGAGTTTTTGGTTTACCTTGAGCTTTTAAAATATTCTCTCTACACAGTAAAGTACTTCTTTATTTTATATGCCATCAACTTGGTACAACCATTTGTAATCAGTTTCACTCTAGCATCATCATTTTGTAGACCAGTGTATGTGTCTGGCTTTCAGAATGATATTGCTATAGTGAAACTGATCAGATTTGGTTGTGTCAAGCTGATTGCATGTAAAGTATAAAGTACTTTACTGTGTACCAGACACTGGCAAAAGTGACCACAATTATGAAAAAATGATATCGATTTATTAGTCCAGAGAAACAAGAGATTCGAGAGAAATGGCAATATACAGGACAGAATGAAATACTACATGAGGTTCTGGAGGCACCTATCACAGTCAGCGAAGTGGAGCTAGCCATATCAAAACTGAAAATGAAAAAGTCACCAGGAGCTGATGGTATCTCCAATAAAATGATCAGGACCCTAGGAACAGAGGCCAAAGCAAAGCTGGTGCAGTTCTTCAATAACAGCTGGACCTTAGGCAGTGTTCCACAAGCCTGGAGAGAAGCAAACATGATACCCCTCCTAAAATCAGCGAAAGATAGTTCCATTGCCTCCAGCTACAGACCAATTAGTCTCACCAGCTGTCTCTGCAAAACAATGGAGCGCATCATCTGTCACAGACTGCTGTGGTACATTGAAAGTGAAAACATCCTTGTGCCACAGCAGGCTGGCTTTAGACAGTGCTACTCTATGGAAGATCAGACAACCTACCTCTCTAAAAAAAAATTTGATGAAGAAATTGAGAAACTGTAAAGTCAGTGGAAGAATGTACAAATGGGTCAAAGCATACTTGCACAACAGAAGAGTCCGGGTACAGATAGATGGGCTAGAGCAAGAAAGTACTATTGAATCACGGTGTTCCTCAGGCCGGAGTCTTGTCCCCAAAACTTTTTCTAATCTTCATCAATGGTCTTTTTGCTAATCTACCGCATGGAATTAAAGCAGTAATGTACGCTGATGATCTGGTTCTATGGAGTACAAATGAACATGCATCAGTAGCCACCAGATCGCTACAAAGAGTTGTAGATACATTTGTTGCATGGGAAAATAGATGTTGTGTCAGCATAAACACTGACAAGTGCAGCACCACTCTATTTACCCTCTCTCCAAAACAAAAGGCAGGGATCATCCAGATAAATGGAACACCACTAAGAGAAGATAAAGAACCAACATACCTTGGAGTAACATTTGATGACAGGCTGACATGGAGAAAGCACATCAACAAAGCAGTAGTAAAAGCCAGAAGGAAAATAGCCATCATGAGAAAGCTTATTGGAACCACATGGGGAGCCATTGGGAAAATGCTTAGCAAAGTTTATCAACAGAGCATACAACACCTGGAATACGGGTCAACTGCATGGTGTTCAGCATAAACAACCACACTACAAGAGCTGGACAAGGTGCAAAATCAAGCTATTAGAGTCACCACAGGAGGGATAAGATTATCCCTATAGTGGAAATGGAGAAGATGGGGAGGACACGAGCACTGAGAGAGCGCAGAGATACGAAAACGCTAATACAAGCAGAAAAGTTCCTCAGCTTGCCAGGCCACCCTATGAAGAACAGATTTGAAAACTTAGCTGTGGGGCAGTTGAAAAGAAGTAGTTTTATCCACAAGGCCAAATGACTCTGCAGAGAAACCACTGATCTGCCCACAGTTGGTATCCCCTTGACAAATATTTTTGAGCGAACTCCTTAGAAAGAGGAATGTAGACTATAACTTCAAATCCAGACAAAAGTGAGAGGAATATTTGACAAGGAAGAACAGAACCGTGTACAGCACAGAACGGCCACTCACAGCTTCCTTGATGAAGAATACCCACAGGACCTCTGGATCCAAGTCTACACAGATGGGTCAGCACAAAATGCTGTTCGAAATGGAGGAGCGGGAGTGTACATAGAATACCCAAATAATACTAGGGACGCGGCCAGAGTTCCAACAGGAAAGTACTGCCATAAATATGCTGAAATTGAGGCAATCAAGATAGCCACAGAGAAATTACTAAATACCAGCTATGTGTCAGCGTCTCGCACGCACACAAGCATTCTAACTCCTTCAGTCGTGCACATGGTTCTGTCCGCACGGGATATTTATTCAGGCGAGCCTGATCACAGTTGCAATTTGCACACAGGCGATACTTCAATATATATGCATACAAATGCCAATTTGCATACGCTCGTAGCACGCAATCAATTTCATAAGTCCTACACTCGCTATCTTCAACCTAGCACTCTCGCAAAAGCTATTTTGCTATTTCACTCGCTCAGAAAAACAACGTCCTCCCCTGAAACTGTCTGGGTCCCGTCTGACGGGGTCAAGCTGGTGGGCTGGACTTGTGGTCCTTGGACCCCGTTCTGTGCGTGACCCCCGTGCTGTCACAGCAGTCATGTCGTACTGCCGTCCGTCCATGTTAGGTTAGGTTATTCAGTATACTGACGTCTAGTCTGTTCAGGGCAGTGTCCCGTGAACTTGCGTCCCCTCCTATCACTTGGTCTTGTCCTGTCGGTGTCCTGTCTGACACGTCTGTGTCCCGCCTGAGTCCTGTCTCCACTCTATCTACTGTTCTGTAGGTGTCCTGTCTTATGACCAGTGTCTTGACTTATGTCCTATCTCTAATCTATCGACTATACTATAAATGTCCTTACCTATGTCCTGTATGTCATTATCTAAGTAGTCCTGTCTCTATTCTGTCTCTTGTCCTCTCTATGTCCTGTATCCACCTTCCCAACACGCTGACACTATGGTACACAACCTGTGGTACTATTGACAGATGCAAAATCAGTACTCTCTGCGTTCCTATCAGGGAAATTGCCACTACTAAGGACACTACTTTCTGAGCTTAACAGTCAGCATAAGGTCACCATGCAATGGATACCATCCCACTGTGGAGTACCCGGAAACGACAGAGCTAATCGATTGGCTAAGGAAGGGGAGCAAAAGAAGAACAGCATGATGTGCCCGTACATACCACCAAAAGAAAAGAATGATCAAATCAGTCATAAAGCCACCAAAACCTGCTCAAGACGACTTGTTGTGTGTCCATCAAGAATGAAGATGACCATTCATTTCATCCAGAGGGGTTGAAAGTATGGAGCCGTGAGTTCTAAGATGGCTGATAAGGCTTATTTTGGCTCGAAATGTTATTTGACAATGTGGACAAATAATGCTTGACGTTTCTGGAGGAGGATTTCCTGCAGTGGTTTTTCTGTCCTGCCTTTTCTTCACAGCTCTTGCAGTCCTGGTTGCCTCACATGTGACTGCACCCTTGCGTAATGATACACGCCATGAATTTCGGTCTCTGGCTGCAGTCTCCCAGGTGTCATGATGAATTCCAAAAGCATTCAGTGAGATTTTCAGTGTCTTTAAAGCGTTTCCTCTGGCCACCTTGGGAGCATTTACCACAACGCTACTTGCCGTAAAAAATTCGTTTAGGGAGCCTGTGATCTGGCATGCAAGTTAAGTGACCAGCCCAGCGAATCTGATTCTTCATTAGTAGAGTGTGGATACTGGACATGGACGCTCTTTCTAGGACTTCAGTGACTGGGATCTTGTCTTGCCATTTAATCTTCAGTAGCTTCCTAAGGCAGACTGTGTGGAATTGGTTTAATTTCCTAGCGTGTCGCTGATAAACAGTCCAGGTTTCACAAGCACATAGCAGTGTGGATAATACAACTGCTTTGTAGACTTTCAGCTTTGTTTGTAGGCTTATTCTATTTCTGTCCCTTACATCCTTGTACAGTCTGCCAAAGGCTGCGCTGGCCTTGGAGATTCTTGCATTCACTTCGTCATCAATTGTGGCAGCTTGTGACACAGTGCTGCCAAGATAGGTGAATTTGTCCACAACACTTAGTCTATGACCATTCACTTTGATAATCGGCAGTGTGGTTATTCCCTGGAGCTGGCTGGTACATAACTAGTCTTCTCCAAGTTGATATTGAGCCTAAAGTTGGCACAGGCATGTGAGAAAGCTGAAACATTGTGTTGCATGTCTGCCTCTGAGTTGGCATATAGAGTCATCAGCAAACAGGAGCTCTCTGATGGTGTCGCTGTTAATTTTTGTTTTAGCTTTCAGCCTTCTGAGATTGAATAACTTTCCATCCATGCGGTAGTTGATGTCTATTCCAATGTCCTTGTTCTCAAAGGCATTCGTCAACATAGCTGAAAACATGAGGCTGAACAGTGTTGGTGACAGGAAAGGGCTCAGACAGTTCACCATTTTCCTGTACTCTTGCCTGCATACCACCATGAAATAGCCACACTATTTGGACAAACTTTCGTGGACAGACATATTTTGCCATAATTTTCCAGTCCTTGTCCGCTGACTGTATCAAAAGCCTTGATAAGGTCAATGAAAGTGAACATTTCGCAGTTTTGTTCCTGACATTTCTCTTGCAGCTGCCTTGCAGCGAAAATCATGTCAACAGTTCCTCATTCGACGCGTCCTTGAAATCTTGTGGCATGGTTTCGTTCACCCATATGTTTGTAAAGACTTGGTGAAGCTGCTCTCTTAGGCCGGCTCACCTGCCTTGTATATCTCTGCTGGGATGGAGTCAGGACCAGGTGCCTTGCCGCTGGAGAGTAGCCATGGATGGCTTTGTTTATTTCCACTATGGTTGGCAGGTCATCAAGTGTATCTTTAGTGGGAACTTGAGGAAGGCAGTTAATGGTTTCATCATCGAAGGAGGAAGTTGCATTTAAGATGTTGATGAAATGCTCTGCCCAGCGTTGAAAGATTTCTTTCTTATCGGTGACCAATGTTGCCCCATCTGCTCTGAGGAGGGGAACTATTCCTGGTGATGTAGGACCATAGTTCAGTGAGTCGTAGATGTTTTTCATATCGTGTCTGTCAGCAAAGCCTTGGATTTCATCAGCTTTGCTGCTCAGCCAGGAGTCTCGCATGTGCCGAAGTTTCTGCTGCACTACTCTCTGAATTTTCTTGAAGGCATCTTTCTTTTTTTTATGTTGACTTCGGGTCATTCAAATGTGCCTTGAGGAGAAGATGTTTCTCAGCCAGCAATTGGTTGATGTCTTCTGAATTTTCATCAAACCAGTCTTTATGCTTTCGGGGGTCTGGCCACAGGATTTCCATAGCGGTGTTGTAAATTATGTTCTTTAGGGCTTTCCACTCTGTTTCTGTGTCCTATTTAGCTGCAGCATCGGTTTTGGTGTGGTCTTCCAGCATATTTTCAGACGACAGCTGCATTTTCTTGCTGTTTAGGCGGGTGACAGTTAGTTTTTTTGTTGTTGCATTTTTACTCCTTGAGGATGCCTCCTGACGATGACATAGTCAATGAGGTGCCAGTGTTTCGAGCGAGGGTGCATCCATGATGTCCTATTTCTCATGGGAAGACGGAAAATTGATTTGGTAATCAGGAGATCGGGTTCAGCATATGTCTGAAGGAGGAGGAGTCCTTTGCTGTTACAATTTTCGACTCCATGCTTTTCCAATAATGCCACTCCAAGAGGTGGTGTTCATGCCTACACTGGCATTTAAATCCCCAAGGAGTATGTTTGTCTCCTTTGGGAATAGATGTTAATACATTGTGCAGGTCCTCATAGAACTTGTTCTTGACTTCATCTTTATTGGTCACTAGCTGACCCGGCCCGGCTTAGCCCAGGCCCTGGAGGGGATCTATCTATCTATCAGTCTGTCTGTCTGCTTGTTTGTCTGTCTGTCTGGCTGACCCGGCCCGGCTTCACCCAGTTCCTGGTGGGGAGCATCTCATTTTATTCATATCATTTACGTAGTCATATAAGCTCTCCCGTTCCCGACTATCTGTTTGTCTGTCTGTCTGTCCCAGCCCGGCTTCACCCAGTCCCTGGTGGGGAGCATCTCATTTAATTCATATACGTAGTCATATAAGCTCTCCCGTTCCCGAGTGTCTGTTTATCTGTCTGTCTGTCTGACCCGGCCCGGCTTCACCCAGTCCCTGGTGGGGAGCATGTCATTTAATTCATTCATATAAGTAGTCAAATAAGCTTCCGTTCCCGACTATCTGTCTGTCTGTCTATCTATCTGACCCGGCGTGGTTTCGCCTGTAAACAGTAACTTAAAAGAATGTCCTTCCACACACCATTCATTATTTTTAATGAAAACTGTTTTTATTCACCGACATGACAGTTGATAAGTTTTGTAAGCAGAAATAGATGGGTTACAATGTTATGCATTATGCATTATTTTTATGCAAACTTTGAAAATGCCTTAAAGATTATATCATTATTTATTATAACTCATATGCCTAAAAATAACTATAGACAAAGAGTTTAATAATAGTGCAAGTAAGTCCAACAATATGACTATAAAGTATATAGAAATGTTATTAAAAGTTATGCCCCTTGAAATAACTTTTCTAGAGTGAAGTCCCCCTGCTATATAGACATTATATAATGAAAATGGAAAAGTAACTGTTATTAAATAAGTAGAAGATTTTACACTAAGAAACTATTATAGTCGGTTGCACAGGAATGAAAGGAAGACGTGTAGAAAATTTCATCTCAATCGGATGTACCGTTATCGAACGCATCCAATACATAAATCCCCACAAACACACAAAGCCACATACACTCTGTTTTATAGATATAGATAGTTGGTGCGTAGACACTCAAATGATTGCATACTTCCTTCCATTCAGCAGGGGCAACTTAATGTTCATGAGCCTGACGTTTATAGCCTTTGGAAATCCAGCTAGTTTGCCAACCAGGGCTGACTTAATGACAAATCCCACACTGGATTGGTGTCTTTCCTCACTTTTCCTTCCACTCCAGAAAAATGTGTAGCCGGTGTCAGAATCTCCCCACCAGATCTGCAATTATGGCCAGGTACGCCTGTGATCGGCATTAACTACGCAGTGGCGAGAACGGTCAGTTGTGGCACGCGTGGTGCACGGAGTCCACGCAGTTAGGCGGCAGACGGCCTCGGACTGTGGTAGAGGACAGACATGGGAGATGTGTGCTTGTATTGCTTGTGTGAGTGGATGCTATTAGAGAGAACGCCTGTTTGAGTATAGAAGACTGTGCGCATGGGACGTAGGGTTGTAAGTTATGAACTGATGCATTGAATGTATATATTTATTGTGTAATGGCATCGCCGTTATGGTTAAGCGATGCCTGTAATGTTTGCGGCGAGTGAGAAGTGCGAATAAAGTGGTTATAATTGTATTTACGGTGTGTCACGTACAGTCATTCTGTGACAGTGTTTGTTATCACATCTGTTGGTTACTACGAGCCTGTGTGATTGTGAATTAAGACGCTGACACTACTTCACAGATTATGGACAGACCAAAACAAGCATTATTCTGTGCCTCAGAAGAGTACACAATAGATTATGCAACCACATGTATACAAAATTCAAGATTGGTGAATCAGCCATGTGCACATGTGGATTGGCGTCGCAGACAGCAGAGCACATACTCCAAGACTGCCCAAAATATAACATATCTAGGCAAACCTTCTGGCTTAGAGAGACAACAGTGGAAGATAAACTAAGTGGGCCGCTGAGGGAACTAAAAAAAAAGACAGTTAACCCTTTACAGAGAAGACACTTGTCCGTTTTTTAGCCCTGAACGGGCAAGATTTTTTCAGGTTCGGTAAAATTTCGGGTTGCGTTAGTAAAAACATCACAAATAAGGTGTTAGTCAACCGATTGTAGTTAAACAAACAACACAATAAAGGGGAAAAGCATGCACAATATGTTACTCACGTGATTGTTGTCAGTAATCCATATATGAACACAAATATTTACCAAAAACAGCATATTGCTTGTGATTTTCCATCATCTATACAGCAATTTACAATCACATTTTCAGAATCATAATCACTTTCTCTAAAGTCTGAATGCAAAGTAACGCTTTTCACTGATATCTAGCTGCGATTAATAGTCTAACTTCATGCCCTTTAATGTCACTTAAATTGAACCTAGTGAAATCTCAGCTATCACTTGAAGAATCGCCGAAATCCATTTTGAAAAACTAAGCGTAAAAATCCCGAAAACTATAAAAAAAAAGTCCGTAAAAGTCCGTTCAAATTCATAGTAGGCGCTTACAAATAGCGGCCACGTTGCCTAGCTATCGGCGAGAGTAGCTGTCGGAAGTGTCGGAAAGCCGAGAGATCGTGTTTTTACAATGCATAATAGTATCGGACGCAATCGGCTGATCTGCTTGTTTAAGCGATCGGCCGCAAATGGACGTTTTGCCCTGTAAAGGGTTAAATTCATACAAGAAACAATATTGCAGTTATAGACATATTTCAAGCGAACTCAGTGTACCTGGCAAGGGTCAGTGAACAGAACATCATGACCATTGATTGTGTTGTGGTTGATGCATGATATGGATGTTGAGTAGTGATAAAAAAAAGTAGGTAAACATTCCCATCTAAAATATGAAAAATAGTGCAGTCTTTCATGACCATCATGGAGATTTCTTCTTTGTTCAGTGTTTTAAAAATTATAATAGCAAGGTGTTTGCACTGTCTGTTTAGTGCAGCGCTGCTATATTTGCACCTTTCAGCTGCCAAATCTGACTTCTTCCTGACATTTGTTGTTTGGGTTAGCCTTCCCTTAAGTTCATAGAGACTGTAACCTAATATCACTAATAGTGTAGGGAAACCATTCAAATAACAAATTGAGGTACCTGCATTTGAACAATAGCACATCTCAAGTATTACCCTCTGAAAGTACGAGGGTAAGTTAATAAGTAAGTCACAAATGGCTGTAGAAAAATAACTAAAGATGATAACAACTTGAATCAGTTTATTTTTATAGATACACTGTCCCTTTATTTCTCAACATAATTTCCACCAACATTGATGCACTTATCCCATCGTTTTATCAGTCCTCCCAAACTGGCTGCCTAGAACTACATGCTCTGTCTTCTAAACCACGTTTTCACTTCACATTCAACTTTGGCGTCATTCGCGAAATGTCTCCCACCAAGGTGGGTTTCCTGTTTATGCTGACAAATGTTTGTCCTGTAAAGCAGCGCATAGTTGGGCAGAAAACGTTACGAGGGTGAGTCAATAAGTAAGTCACACAGTCCTGTGGGATGGCTGGTAAATGAAAACAAAGCACGCAGTTCTATGCAGCCGGTTTGGGAGGACTGATAAAATTATGGGATAAGTGCATCAATATCGGTGGAAATTATGTTGAGAAATAAAGGGACAATGTATGTATAAAAATAAACTGGTTTCAAGTTGTTATCATGTGTAATTTTTCTACAGCCATTTGTGTCTTACTTATTAACTTACCCTGTATTTAAAATGGAACTAAATGTGATCAGCTGCACTAGCTTGACTGTTCGTGTCAGGACATTTTGCTAATTGGATTGAATGAAGACCCTACTTCAACATCAAGTGGTGGTCATGAAAACATACTGAAAATCAGATGTTCTTAATGGCAAAAATGTTCCATGTAAGCAGATATAGTACTCAAAACAAAATATGCTATTACAATGGTGTTGTTTCCATCTGTTTCCTGGGATAGCAATAGTATTTCACTGAACTGTACAAGGTCAAGCTGGTGATTCTTTAAAGATGGTGCATTTGACATGAATGAGAAAATGCCAGATATTGCCAGCTCATACAGTTTTTCTTTTTTGTTTTTTATCTTTTCAATAACAGTTTGCCAGGTGGACGGCACTCTTCACTGGGGTCATTTATGGTGTCACCAGATATAGTAAGTGAATTATTTTTCTAGCTGGAAGTTCATATTGAAACAGTTTTAAAACTTGATTTATTATTGTCCTTTGATTGTTGCTCCATGACAAATTGATCATATCACTTGCCTTATTATTCAAAGATTGTGGCTTCATTTCTGTGGGGTCGTCATGGGAGCTATTGAATTTGTGCTCCGTTTGGCGCTTTCAGCAGGCCTATCTCCAGAAAGATGACTGAGGCATGTGGGGTAGAACCTGGTTATTTGAAATCAAGCCTCTTGCCTGTAACAGCTGATATAGGTGGAGTTTCATAGGTCTCCGTCTAATCTGGGAACATTGTCTTGGTGGTGGTGGTTCATTTACTCTGGGAAACAATCATGTGGTGATTCCTGTGTGCCTTCAAGAAATTCCTGATGGTTATAATTCTAGGAAATATTGTCTTACACTTATTGTCAAAATTCTTTGACACTCGCCTACTTTCTAGTGCAAGAGATTGCACCTCTTTTTTATCTCTATGAAGTGAACCTTGTTACACTCAAATTTTCTTTAATTGTTGCATGAGCTTGATTGGCTCTTTTAAAATTGATTTACTCTAATTTGATTAAATAAAATGTTTAAAATAATTGTCAATGGCTTTGTTGTGGAGGGTCTTCTATTCTTCAATCAGACTACCTGGCTGGTTCAGTATTAATGTATCTGCTACATTGTTGCATGCATGGGTTTGAGGCTGGCCTTGTAGCAGTTTGACTTGCATATGACTACCAAGATAAGATTACTATCTTTTTATTTCAGTGCATCATTTGCAAGCCATCTTTTCAGAGTGTGGTTTGTTTTCATGCATGTTATTTGTTAACAGAGCCGGCATTGTTGCACTCAGTGCAATCAAATAGATTTGCGTATAAATGAAGGAAAGTCACTAAGTAACAAGAATGTTGTTGTGAAGTGTATGGGAGAGGGAGACAATCTCTGTCAGATAATTCCTACCCATTTTATCAGGCTGAGCCAATCCCAACTGACACAGATTTAATAGTGCTGCTACTCATCAAGCTTGATAATTATATGTGTTTATTCAGATTTCAGTATCAGCAGCAGTCAACCCTCTATTTCACTTGCAATATTTGGTTTTCAAACTGGAAGCAAAATGAGGGTGGTACAAAATTGTATCTGTTCACAATGTTTGCTGGTGAGACGAGAAGGCAGTGAGCAGGTGGATCATTAGCTTTAAGGGTACTGGACACCCTCTTAGAGAGATACTTGAAAGACTATCTACAGCCTGCTGCTATGGGAAAACACTGTAACAGAGGAAACAGCCCTCTTCAGGATGATTGGTTTTGGATTTACATTCCAGCAGAGAGAAGCCTTTGAAGTTCCAATGTCCTTTTCAGAGAATCTGAATTTTCCCAGGACGCTGTTATAGCTAATTTCTGTTCATGCTCACAAGTTGGTGTCACTGTTCGGGAGTTACCCTGATGATGGCATGGATACGGTTGATGAATGCTTTGAGAAAGACTGGCCCCACCTATTCCTCTGTGTGCTGAGGCTTCTACAACGTGATAGTCCTAACACTTCACAAACCCACAACAGGTTCCTTCTAGAACAGTGGTTCTCAACTGGTGGGGAATCTTCTTCTCTCTCCCCCCCCCTCCCCCAGGGGGACCATTGGGGTTTCCGGGGGAGGGGGGGAATTAAAATTATTTCAAGATCGTGTTAATACAAGAACCGATTACTTGACATTGTTTTTCTCTCCATACTTTTCATTTCTGTACTTCTCGCCCGTAAATTCGTTTTAATAGACCTGCAAATCACGTTTTATGTAGACGTCTAGATTTATTCTAGTATGTGTTATTAAATTTAGCTTCCATTTTTACGAATACAATGCGGGGGTGGGGGGATTTATAGGGAGGAAATGCAAGGGGGGGGGGGGGGGGGGGGGGGGGGGGGTGGGGGAATGACATTCTGAACATATGGTAAGGGGTGCATGGGCCAAAATAGGTTGAGAACCGCTGTTCAAGAAGACTTCTAGCGGCTGTGTTGGTGTGGTCATTAGGGTGTTGCATTGACAATGTCATGAATACGGTCGGATGAGGGTTCGACCCCAGTACTCATTGTCCGCTGAGAGAGGGAAAGACTGGCCACCTATTCCTGTCACCATTGAGGCCTCCAGCATGTGATGGTCCTAACACATAGCAGGTTCCTGAATGCTTTGATTCTTCTGTCTCTGTTTCTGTAGACGGGTTCAGGTGTGACTTCAAGGGGAGCCACATAGTTTGCTTTATGAGGATGTTCCCTTGTATATTTGCTAAGGGGCGCTGCACATATTTCAGAACATATTGTATAAAATACAACTGTCAATTCTGACTGAAACATGTGCTTAAGCCATCAAACATTGCAGGGTTATATGGCACAAGATGGTCTATAACAGCTAGTTCAATGTTTCCAAATATTTATCCTTTGCAGATTATTTGTCCAAGCGGGAAGTTGAAATTCAGAAGCATGAGAATGAGATTCGCGAGAAGCACAGGATTAAAATGGAACAGTTGAAAAAGCAGAATGAAGCAGGTATTAATGTTGTTCTTATAAGGGTGTATTGTTATTGAGGAAGAAGAGGCAATTCTTGGTTCATGTAATCTCTGCTTCTTTGCAGCTTGTGTTTAATGGATAGCTGGTTAGTATATAATGTATGTTAGCTCTATAAGTGTGAAGAAATCACAGCACTCTGGATATTCCAATATGTGCTCTGTCCCCATCTTAACAGCCAGCAAAGAGTCCCAATATAAGTATAAATTGCCAAACCAATCTTCACATAGTTTCATAGAAATGCAGGAGCTGAATAAATCAGCCTTGTCTGGGTTTTTTTCCCACAGCTTGAGTTTGTGACTCATTGCGATAATGCATGTTCAGTAAGTTTTCATAAACTGGATGTTGAAGAGTTCAACAACTTTGATGCATTGTTTTAATTTTGTTGCGTATCCCTTACGGAATGTTGCAGTCAACACCAGCATTTTTCAGCTGCTGTTGATGTACTAGGCAAGTTCTTACGTTCAGTAGTCAGAATGAATTTTATTGCCTAATCACTTTGCTGATGTCAATATGCAAATTATTAATATACAACTGCCTGTTCAGTTTTGTTTCCAGTTGTGCACGGTTGATAGAGTTTCTGTCCGTAAACCATGATGATACTTGGGACAGAAAACTGCTATTATTCTGTCTTGCTTACAGCAAAATGTATAGGATAGATGCAGAACATTCTATGTAACATCTGTCATGGAAGTTGAAAAAGACTTCAGATTTTACATACTGTCCATATTACTGTATGTATGATTGTGAATGAGGATACTGAGTGAGAATAGTAACTAGAAGCCACAAAGATGTAGATTCTTAGTCAGGATCAAATGGATGGCTATGGAAACCAGAATCCAGGCACTGCAAGAAAAACATGTGGTTTCTGAGGAAAATGCAAAGAATACCATGGACAGAAAAAACAATGACCAAGTCCTACAAGAAACAAATGAAAATGTTATTAGAGAAATTAGACGTAGGCAGTCAAAATTTGTTGGTCACGTTATGAGATGAAATAAATTGGACAGCTTGATAACTTTAAGATTGAGGGGAAGGCAGAGAAGTAAATACTTGGATAGCTTGGCCACGTGGTATGGTTGAGACAAGAACACTGAGCTGATCTACGGCTGTGGTGATCGCGTGAGATAGCGAATCATGGCCGCCTATGCTTATCGGCATGGCAATGAATGAATGAACACATCAGTTAATGAACAATTGTGAAATAAGAAAACAAACGACAGCTTAATATGTCCATGTTTTAATTGCTTCACTATTGTTTTACAGATGAAATGGCAGCACTCGGAAAGGAAGCGGGTGTTGTAGCAAAGTGAACATGAAGATCATTGCTGCTTGATGTAACCTTTTGTTTGTTTTGTTTTTTTGTAGATGTATCTAGAGCCTGCATTACTGGTTTGTCATGAGGAATGCTGATTAAACTCAAATAAAAAAAGACATATTTTTGTTTCTACAATGAATGCTTGTTGCGCTGTATTTGCAGAGTTTGCAGACATTAGACCCTCACTGTTATATCTTCATGTATTTGTAATCTTACTTCATCTCTCCTTTGTGAGTATCTGCCTTCTCACTTCCAAACTACTTTGATCATTGATGTTTTGATTGATTTTGTATTTTCTGTTTTGTTCACCTTCAAAAGTCAATATGAATTAATGCAAAGAAAGCAGCAGTCAACCTGGGCTTTTTGACATCTCCATAGAGTTTGTCCTCAAATGCAGCTGGTGTAGGCCAAAATAGTTGTTTTCTGTTCTGCATATATTGGACACTCTTGCAGCAAATGTTTAACTGTAATTTTACCATGTGAGCAGGTGGTGGATTGGACTTGGGAGCAGCCGACAGATAGTTGTTGGTTATGGTTTCAAGACAGTGACGGTGGGCAGAGGATATCTCAGTAGAGACAATGGTTACGGTCATCCGATCAGTAGAGACAATGGTTACGGTCATCCGATCAGTATGGTCACTGCCAGGAAGGAAGAATGGTAGACTTCCCTCCTTATTGATTCCCGGGCAGGGCCACGCATCTCGAATGGAGGATGAACATATTCCCAAAGATCTCCTTTACGGAGAACTAGCCACAGGAAAGAAGCCAACCGGAAGACCCCAAATGCGATACAGGGATGTGTGTAAACAAGATATGAAAACCATTGGAATAGATCCAGACACGTGGGAGAGAGTTGCAACAGACAGATGCTCCTGGAGAAGAGATGTACGAAACGGACTGGTGCTCTTTGAGTGCAATCTGATCCAACAAACTGAGGATAGGCGGCACAGGCTCAAAGCGCAGTCACTTACTGCAAGGACTTGCCTCGTCTTACAGATGTGGAAACTGTGACAGGGATTGTCACTCTCGCATTGGACTATACTGTCACCAGCAGTGCTGCCAGGCACCTCCCAAGCGGCACAACTCTATAGTCCTTCAGGACTGAAAGAGGCCTACTACTATTAATTTTACCAGTTCCATGGTTTCATTCATCAGTATCTACTTCTTCTTCAGCATTTCGAGCCATTGAGGTTCTTTGCTGCAGATACAAACGTCTCCATTCCTTTCTCTGGTTGACCTTCTCTTGCCAGTCGCTGATTTCAAGTGCTTGTAGGTCTGTACATGTATTATCTCTCCACCGTCTTCTTGGTCTACCTCGGGGTCTACGGTCATTTATTGCAGTTGCAGTCTATTAGCCTTCATGATACCAGTGATTAACGAGGACTTAACAGATCATAAATGTCTTTGTTGCTTCTTCTTTTCCACTCTCCACTTTGTGTATCCCTAATGGGCCCAAAGTTGTGCCTTAACACTTTGTTCTCAAAGGTTTGTAACAAGGCTTTGTCTCCTTTAGTTGTACTCCAGGTTTCAGAGCCATACAGCACAACTGGTCTAATCAGTGTTTTGTATATTGTGATCTTGGTGTTACGAGATAGCGCATTTGATTTTAGCAGATGTTGTAGTGCATAGTATATCTTATTTCCAGAGTTGATTCTAGCTTGTATTTCTTCCCTTATTATGTTGGAGCAGTTGAAGATTGTACCCAGATATTTGTATGTTTCCGTTCTTTTAATGTTCATATTATCTATTTGTATGTGGCCAGAGTTTTTAACCGTTCCTTCTCTTGAAATTACCACATTCTGTCTTATCTTGGTTGATAACCAGCCCCATTTGTTGAGCTTTTTCCTTTGAGTCAATATTTCCAATGTCTTTTGTTAATTTTCCCCTATAATATCTATATCATCTGCATAACCAAGCAGTTTGGATGTTCCTCCAATAGCACATTCCTCCTTACCTTCCTTACAACTTTCTCTAGAGCCAGATTGAAAAGGATAGTGCATCACCCTGTTTCAAGCCAGATATTTGGAAAGGGTCTGATTTCCTGCCTTTATGTTAAAATATCTTCCATGCATAGTCTGGTCATGTTGATTAACTTCCTTGGTATTCCAAATTCCTGCATAGCATTCCATAGACTATTCCTATGGACACTATCATAAGCCTTTTTAAAATCCACAAAAATGTTATAGAGATCCCTTTTATATTCCCAACTTTTCTCGGCTATTTGTCGTAAGATAATCAATCATGTGCCATCCGGAAAGCGTGGGCGGTCATGACTCGCCATTTCACTCGATCACCAGCATCGTGGATCAGCTCAGTGTTCCTGTCTCGTCCACGCCATGTGGCCAAGCCATCCAGGTATTTTCCTCTCGGTCTTCCTCTTGGTCTGTTTCCTCCGATCTTGCCAGTTGTCACTGAGTTTTCCAATCCATTTCTTCTCGTAACATGTCCAAAAAATTTTGACTGTCTACGTCTAATTTCTCTAATCAA